>LPNX010759132.1:695090-736822 GCA_001517045.1 Pseudotsuga menziesii | reverse complement strand
ACCTATCCCCAAATTTATATTAAAAAAGTGTTTAAGACCTATACGGTATCTCAAATTTAAAGCAATTTCATTGGCTAACACATGATGACATGGAATTTGAGTTAAATTTAAAAGGCCCATTTTGAGTTGAAATTTCCTCTAATGGTTGATTTTCAGGAGGCTTACAGATCTTGTAGGAATCATGTGGAGATGGACAGAGAGTTGTGGATGGAATACATGTTGCAAGATGGTTTACTTTTCAAGAACTATAAACTATGTATACCTAAGTGTTCCATGAGAGAGAACCTGATATGGGAGAAACACAATGGAGGTATGGAAGGTCACCTTGGAAGTGATAAAACCTTTGGACAGTTGATCCATTAGACTATTTTTGGCCAAAGATGAGGTCTGAAGTCGAGAAGTTTGTGAGTAGGTGTAGAGTAGGTCAGCATGCTAAGGGAAGAAGCCAGAATACAGGATTATATACACCTTTGACTATTCCAACCATGCCTTGGGATTCTGTCAATATGTATTTCATTCTGGGTTTACCAAAAACTCATAAGGGACATGATTCTAAACGCCAAACTGAGGTAGTTAATACTAAGAGACATGATGGAAACTTAGAAGGGACATTTGAAATCTATCATCCACGGTCTAATGGCCAGACTAAGGTAGTTAATAGGATTCTGGGGAACATGTTGAGAAGTTTGATTGGGAGAATCCAAAGCAGTGGGATAAGGTGCTAGCTCAAGCTGAGTTTTCATATAATGATTCACCAAACAGAAGTACATGGAAGAGTCGTTTTCAAATTCTGTATGGAATGCATCCAAGAGGAGTATGTGAACTTCAAGACTTAGGTCAATTGGAGAAGAGGAGTGTTGTTGGAGAAGAGTTTGCAACAATAATCAGTGAGCTACAGGAGAAATTCAAGGCAAGTTACAGCAGACTAACACTAGCTACAAGGAAAGATTAGATTGCAGGAGAAGGGAGAAGAACTATGAAGTAGGATATTTGGTCTTAGCACATCTAAGGAAAGAGAGATTTTCAAAGGGAGTATAATAAGCTGAAGATGAAAAATATTGGACCCTGTAGGATACTCATAAAGTTTTCAGCAAATGCCTATGAACTGTAGATGCCAACAAGGGTTGGTATATCACCCATTTTTCAATGTTGCAGACCTGTATACTTATGTAGCAGGAGATATAGAACATCTTGCAGAGGATGAAGACCCTACTGAAGACCTTCAATAGCTGAAGCAGGTACCTATGGCCCAACCATTAGAATCTGAGTCAATCTTGGATACTAGAGTGGAAAATCATACCAGACAGAGGGATTACTTGGAGTACTTGGTCAAATAGAAGGGTGTTGGGCCAGGATAAGTGAATAAGGAAGAATCCGCCATGCAAGCGCAAGAGGAAAAGTGGGCATGCGACAGAGGAAAAGCAGATAGAGGAAGTTGCGATGAGGATAGCTGCAATGAGGAAGAAAGATCCGAGTCGGTGAAAGAGGCAGGTAGAAGAGTTAAAATACAACATGTATAAATCAGCGAAATATTGCAGAAGGAAAAACCGGTAGAAGACCAAGGACAGTTTTGAGGCTAGTTATGACCTGTACAAACAGGTTGAAAGACGTTTCCGTGGCTAGTTAAGGCTGTGGTTAATGTCATGCAGGATTTTTGTGACCAATTTGGTCTGTCATTAATGTAATTACAGATATTTTGTAAGCCACTTGAGTCTGTAATAACTAAGTAGTACTCAGTCGACCCTGTGCGGTCTTAAAAATACTATAAGTAGGAGGAACCCACTTTGTATAAGGGTTCAGTGAATTAGCTTCAATTTTGTTCCGTAACTTATATTCATTTTAGTATTTATTGTTGACTCGAAAGAGGATTCTAGTAGAAGTAGAAGGATGTTGAGCTACGGATCTTGCAGTTGAGTGCGCGGACCGCTAGTAGTAGAAGGAATCTGTAGCTGAGTGCGCATATAGTTAAATAGAAGAGTTGATCCAGACTGTGTGTGGATCAACAGGAGTAGATAGAAGCAATAAACCATAGAGCATGAGAGCAGGAAGATTGAGTAATATAGACATATATTAAGAACATTCTGCAAACCACAGACTACAAGGTGCTATAAACATTTCTCATGCCAGATGAAGAGCACCTTGGTGGTTTTTTCCAGATGGGTTTCCACGTTAATCTCTTGTGTTGAATGGATGGATGTTGTTGAATGATTGAAATTCTTATGTGAATGTTTGCTCACTTTGCATAGTTTATGGTTATTGTTGAATGTATGTATATCGCGTAGTAATAGACTCCATCCTCCTATCTCTGTCGAGCGCCTTGGTCGCAAGCCAAGGGACTATAATCCCTCTCCAACTGAGGAAACATGATTCTATAAATTATAAATTAAGATATCTCGGGTGAGACTGTGCCTGCCTTGCGGGTGTTGCTGACTGAGCTTGCTTTGTCGGGCCGATGTCTTTTAGTGTCTTGTTGGTATTGTGTTGTTGTTGAACCTTGGGTCGCGAAAGTAAGGAGATAGAGGCCAACAAATGGTTCCATTTCTAGGACCCGTAACCATTTGAGTCGAGAGAAATGTTGTGGCATTCTAAAAAGAAGGAAATAGAGGACTGGATGGAGTCTAATACGCTATCCTTTGTGCAAGAGGAGAGCACAGGATCATGGTTGAGCGCAAAAAACTGGGTGGACAAGTACATATATCCTGACATTCACTAGATCTTCTTTGCAGAGTTCCCTATTTTGATGCACGAGTGGTTGTCAAGATTTGAAACTAGGCAGAAAAATTTCTAGAGAAGAGAAGCGATTAAAATGGAATGATCACCTGATTCGTGAGGTAACCAGCGTAAGTAACACCATATCTAGACTTGTTGACTTTTGGGTTGACAGTATTTTGCAGGGGTATATTACTTAGTTTGAAGTAGACACTATAACCTCATATAGTGAGGCTGAAATAAATTTTTTCCAAGGACCATGAATAAGGTATTTATTATTTATCAGTGCATTGATCAAGATGCTTGTTTATGAGAAGGGCATTCTGCAGTTAAGTCGTTAAGCCGCATATCCGACGAAAGGGGATATGTCATGAGCGATATGCAGATAAAATGGGAAATGGTGAGCTAATATGTTCCCAGGGAGTACAGAACCTGAACTAAAAGCTAGAGTCCTAAGGAGTGGAAGGATATTTAGATTAGGAAAAAGAATAAAGATAGAGGGAGGTCAACAAACTCCTAGTTTGTTCAAATAAAGAGAGCACTAACTTTAGTTGTAGCTGGATGAAGGGTCTTGCGACGAAGAGGACAACAACGGCCTGATTTCAGAAGGGATAGAGGAGTTCGAAAAGGCTGTGGAGACATCAATATCAGGATGCAACTACATCACATTAGGAGTATCGCCAAAGGTAATATATAGAGCCTCATATCCTAAAAGATTTGTTAATACTGATAGTTCTAGTATTGTGACTAGCGTGCAGGAGGGTACACCTCCGCTAATTTATCCATCAGATAACCCCAATTCCAACTCAATGGTTGGGGTAGATATTAGACTACCCACATTCAATGGAAATGGAGCACAGGATCCAGAGCAGCATTGGTTCATCTGTGAAGTTGTATGGATGGTTCTCCTAGTTCATAATGCGGACCTAAAGAAAGCGCAGATGATCGTGACTCTGAGGGGTCGTGTGTTGGACTGGTTTATGAAGTTCTTTGTGATGCCTCCAAGAGCACCACAGAAGACCCTTGAAGAGATCCGGCTCACGATGATATATGAGTTCAGAAAACCTAAATCTAAGTCGTAGTGTATCACCAAGATCAAAGAGATAAAGCAAGCATTAGCAGATTCAGTATGGGACTTTGAAAAGAGGTTTAAAACTTTGATGGCCAAAGTAAGTTTCTAGAAGTCAGATGTACAGCATAAAGAATGGTTTATTGTTGTGTTGTTACCGCACATTCGAGGCCCATTGATGCAGCAAAATATCGAGTCACAGACTGAAGCGCTAGAGTTGGAAATGAAGCAAGAAGCCTCGCCAATTGGAAATGGTGCCCCAGGAATGGTGTAGATTCAGTCGCAGCTTGCTAATTTCATGATACAACTTCAAGATATCAAGAAGGGAAAAGAATCCCAAGAAAACTTATGGTGCACAAAGTGTAGAACAAATGGACACACCAAAGATAATTGTCCAACCTACATGAAATATATCTCACCGGGTGCGCCAAACCCATTGAGTGCCCATGGCCTACCCTAGTGACGCATATGCCAGTCTAGAGGACATTGCGACAAGGAATGTCTATACTTGCAAAAAATTGTAAGTACCCCAACAATCCTTTTCTATAAATTTTGTAAGTCGATAGGCCATGAAGAGAAGGATTAATGAGCATACCAACTCCTAAAGGAAAAGACGGTAGACACCTACTTGATGAAGAATGAGGGGCAGGCTCTGGCTAAACCAATGCAAGCATCCTACCAGCTTGTGCAATTCCCACCCAATCAGTATCAGAACCAACATCAACCATCGTATGCACCTTAGAATCAGTATGATCCTCAACATAAGTACGCGCCACAGAATCATTATCAGCCACAATATGAGCAGAACCAGTACCCACCCTAGGAATAAAACCCTTAAGGAAGGGGTGGTGGAAACTTCAAAGGTCGAGGTGGAGGAGGATTTGGTAGAGGAAGAGGTCATGTTACATCCTATAATAGTGGACAGATGGGTCATTATTCCATAGATTTTCAGGAACCTACAAAGACATGCTCATATTGTAAAGTCCAGGACCATAATGTGGAGCAATGTCCTCAGTTGATTACGAAGTGGCAGGCTCGAGCCATCGCAGGTCCTAACCTTGTGCAGAATCCAAACCCAAATACGAATCTTGACCGTAATGTTCAAATGATTGATGTTGAGTTAAGAGACCCAAATGTTGTTTTCGTAACACGAGGAGGTGCTACGACCGAGGATAATCAAGAAACCCCACAAGAATAACTGCAGCCGTAGGTACAAACCGTGGCACAGAAGAAAGTACCATTCGACGCTAAAAATAGAAGCAAGTCTTTTTGGACGTGCAACCAAAGTTCGTAGATCAAGAAAAACAATCGACATCGGGTGAAGTCAAGGAGATGCCCGACTGCTTCCAACAGTTATTCCAGAAGCAAATCCCAAAAAAGGTTAGTAAGCTCAACTCGTTTTCATCAAGTTGCTTAGCTCTAATTTAGGATAAAGATGCTATCCCAGAACTACAAGCACTGATAGAAGAATCTCCAGAAGAGTTGCAACCAAAAATGAGAGTTAACTAGTTTAAAAACAAGTTTAAAACTAGGCGCGAGTTAAGAATGATTGCGTAGATAAGCGACTACGACATGGATTACATCATTTTAGACCTGTGCTCAGACGTCAATATTTTGACAAGAAAAACTTTTGAAAGTGTGGGCATGCCACACTTGGACTGATCCCTTATCCAGTTACAACTTGAAAATCAGGAAAAGGTCCTACCAATTGGTCAGTTGTGTCAGGTCCCCTTCAACATTGAAGGGTTGCACACATTTGCAGACTTTGAAGTCATTAACATCGTTGACGACATGAACCCATATACCGTGTTGTTGGGTATAGTAGTGGGACATAGATAATCAAACCATTATCAATTTCAAGAAAAGGATACTATCATTCAAATATAATGAGATGAGAGTGGTGTCGCCCATCGATCCATTGGAGGGACAAAGACACGTCGAGCCTGTCTACAATGAGGGGCAGGCTAACTATATTGACCAGATCTACAATTTCACTGCCCTACAAGAATATTACATCAATCTGACCACAGATGGAAACCTGAGCTGGAAGAGTGCTAGTTCATGCACATCTGACTCAGGGGAGGCCTTGGAGAATTGGAAAAATCGGTTACATGAGGTCATTCTAAGGAGGTGCACCAGAATCACAACGTATGTGCGACGGGTGGAGAATGAGCTATGAGAGTTTCCCACCTTTAATGGTTTACCTAACCTGGAGACCTTCCTACATGAGTTTGAAGGACTCATAATAGAGTCGCATCAATTGTCTACATTATACCATGTACTAGAGGCTACGCCCACTAGATGGTGGGGTACACACAAGTAGTCTATATCAGAATGAACCCAATGCAGAAAATTGTTGGAAGCCATATTTGGCGAAGAATTCACCACTGTGAGTCACAAGTACATAGGGTTGTTGAACCCTATCGAGCACATAAATCAATGTCGCACCACATTTGCAAAATACCCTCGACAGGAATGGGTCCATCATTTCATTCACACATTGGAAATGACACCCCGAAGCTGGTATACATCTATGGAGTTGCGACAAGGAACTTAGGATTGGGATGAGGTAGCTAAATATTTCACGCACACATTTGAATTTGTTGATGAGCAACCTATGGTTGATGTTGTGCTTCAAATGATAAAGGAAAATATATTTGTTGAAATCCCTGTCGAAGAGGCAAATTCCCACTAGTGCAATGCGACCATCCAGCAATGGATGGCCTGTTACAATCTAGCTGGAGACCCAGATGATGATCCGACTAACATAAATATACTAGAGTCAGAGGGTACATACGTAGTTGAGGGAAGTGGTATTTCAAGCAACCAATTCCTCAAGCTATTGAAAATCAAGAAAGTAAACATTGGCTCGCCAGAGAACCCAAAGTTCGCCAATATAGGAGATTATTGGGATGAAGAAAAAGTCGCAAAAATTACAGATTTGCTGCATGAGTAGCAGGATCTGTTCCCTGCCAATTTCTTATAGATGAAGGGAATATTTGGCGACCTAGGAGAAATGAAAATACCCCTAAGACCAGATGTTAAACCCATTAAGTAGCGACCTTATAGGTTAAACCCAAGATATAAAGAAAATGTAAAAGTTGAATTGGATCGCATGCTCGACGCAGGAATCACTGAACCTGTTGAGGAGTCAGAGTGGATCAGCCCCATAGTGATCCAAGATAAGAAGACCACGGGCGAAGTCAAGATCTGCGTCAACCTAAGGAAGCTAAACGATGCATGTCTGCACGATCCATTCCCAACACTGTTTACAGACGAAGTATTGGAAATTGTCGGAGGACAAGAGATGTATTCATTCACCGATGGATTCTTTGGCTATCATCAAGTCAAGATTGCGAAGGAGTATCGCCATAAAAAGACTTCATCACAGAATGGGAATGCTACTAGTACACAGTAATTCCCTTTGGACTCAAGAATGCACCTACTATTTTTTCTAGAATAGTAGTTTTTGCTTTTAAAGATTTCATCCACTAATTTCTTGAGGTCTACTTTGATGATTGGACTGTGTTTGGTCTAGTAAGAGACCATATTGAGAGTCTGTGCATGATGCTGGGCCACTTTCGCCAGTATCAGATCATGCTTAATTCAAAGAAATGTATTTTTTGTGCATCGTTTGGTGTGTTGTTGGGTCATGTCATCTGTCACGATGGAATTTTGGTCGACCCAAAAAAATTTGCGATTACCCCAGACTTCCCACCACCGACATCAGCCACACAACTCAGATCGGTGTTAGGACACACATGCTACTATACAAAGTTCATCAGAGGGTATGCAGAGATCACTGCACCTATGGAGAAGCTCCTGAAGAAAGATGCAAATTTTTAGTGGACTGAACCTTGCCGAGAAAGCTTGGATAAATTAAAAAACAAGATGGTCATTGCACCAATACTTGTGTTTCTAGACTGGAAGAAGGATTTCCATTTTCATGTCGACACATCGTCTATCGCGCTCGGCATTGTCTTAACACAACCAAGAGAGGGTGTGCTTTACCACCCCATTGCTTATCGACGACAAAGAAAAATTACACCACGAGAGAGAGAGAGAGAAGGCCTCGCTATTGTCTATGCACTTCAGAAGTTCCGACACTACTTGTTGGGTGGACATTTCAAAATGTACATTGATCATTCGACTCTAAAATACCTGGTCAACAAGCCAATGTTGTGGGGGGAGATCTATTGACGGATCCTCCTATTTCAAGAATTTGACTTTGAGGTCATAGTGAAAACTGGTCGACTGAATGTCAGGCCAGATCATCTGTCAAGGATTGAAAGTGGTGAAGAACCAACCATTAGGGAGGATAACTTGCCTGATGTGCAAATATTTGCGATCCACATAATGGATGATCAAAATTCAAGGTTTAATGCTATCATCCATCTCCTTAGCACAGGTTATGCGCCTGAAGGATTATCCACTGACCAGAAGAAGCATTTGGTTTTCAGATCTGTTGATTATACATTGATTGTGGGACATGTATACAAGCTAGGAGCAGATGAGATACTTCGTCGATGTCTTTTCGACTATGAGCAACCTTGGGTAATGAGTGAAGCACATGCTGGTGTCGCAGGAGGACACTACGCTGGAACGGCCACTGTGTGCAAGATATTACAAGTAGGGACATGGTGGCCAACCATACATATGGATACTAAGAGCTTCTACCAACACTGTGATATCTGCCAGAGAACAAGAAAACCATCACGTCGTGACGAGATGTAACTTGCGCCACAGATAACACTGTAAGAATTCAATAAGTGGGTCATTGATTTTGTTGGACCGATAAGTCCACAAGGCAAGAGGAATGTTGCATGCTACATTATCACTGCAACAGACTACTTAACCAAGTGAGCAGAAGCCGCGCCTGTTAAATATTACACCGTTGTGACTACGACGAAGTTTTTATTTGAAAATGTGATGACCAGATTTTTTTGTCCAGAAATCCTACTCAGTGACCAAGCTATGAATTTTGTTAACAAAATGATTGTTGAGCTTACTGTAGAGTTCCATATCTAGCATAAGAAGACGACACCCTATCATCCTCAAGCAAATGGAACGGTTTAAGCCTTCAACAATATTTTGGAGAATGCATTAACCAAGGTATGCAATGTGTGCCAAGATGACTGGGATCAGAAAGTGTCAACTGTGCTATGGGTGTATCGCACAACTTGCAAGTGATTGACAGGGAACACCCCATTCAGACTGGTGTATGGCCAAGAATTTGTTGTGCCAATGGAATACATTCTTTCATAGCCTACGGATTTTTGCGCTAACAGAGATGACCGACAGAGATTTTGTCGAGCAAAGGTTGTCACACCTTGTTCAAATGGAAGAAGAACGCTTCGTCGCAAGATTCCATCGGACTGTCGAGAAGCAGAGGCAGGAAGCATGGCATGATCGCCATATCTGGGTTAAGACATTCAAAGTAGAAGGAATTGTGTTTTTATATGAAAAAAAATTCTCCAAACATCCAGGGAAGTTAAAAACGCATTGGCTAGGGCCATATACAATCGCGCACATCACACGCGCAGGTACAACAAAACTATAGAAACTAGATGGAACATACGCTGCGAGTATGGTGAATGGCAGTCACCTGAAAACCTACTATGATAGTCGTGGTATGCCTGGCTAGGATTACGCAGCACGCGGGAAAAGAGAGAGAGAGAGAGAGAGAGAGAGAGAGAGAGAGAGAGAGAGAGAGAGAGAGAAGAGAACGTAAGGAAATTGTTATGTCGCACGTTTGTGACAGAACCAGGCAAAGCACGGGAAAATGTGGGAATGATATCTTTTTCAACATTAAAGTGCAAATATTCGGCAAATATTGAGGTGGTTATGGTAGCTAAGTGTCATTAATTCCAAGATATATGAGGATGACGACGTGATTTTTGGTCCCATCAGTCGTCTGCGTCATAACTACCATAACTGCCCTGACAGGTACAACTCAAAACTTGAGTAATCAAATTGATGAGGAACACGTCATCCAAGAATCCCACATGATCAACAAGACCTCAACCTCCCATCACATGATGATCGTAGGACGCGTAGGTGCCTATAAATTCGGGCTTCATCGACAAGTTTCAGTTTACTTGCACCCAGTGAACATGAGAGAACCAGAGCTGAAACCTATAACAGAGAGCAAGCCAAAACCCATGGTTATAGATATTTCTAGATCTAGTGATTTATCTAACGTAACTGTCGCCTCACCATGACCAATTGAGGAAGATATTGAATCACCCGAGGTCCAGCAACCGGAGCAGCAACTAGAACTCGAATCAATGGCATGACTGAGGAAGCAACTTGTCCCTACGGTTGGTTCATCCCCTGTCCCAACCCCTGTTTCGGGCCCTGTGTTGAACCCTGTTCGAAATCCACCAATTGCACGTCTACAACTAGTCATGTTACCAAGACAGGCTTGAGAAAGAGCGACTGGAGAGTCATCCAGGCCGCAACTGTCAAATAAATGCAAGGCTAAGGCCATTGCGGATATGCCTGAGTAGGACCTGATGAAGAGGGATGAACCAGACTCACCACCCTAAGATGTTGACGCCAGCAGGGAAGAGGAAAAATTCCCCCAGTATTTTTGGTCGAGGAGAGTTGACACGTAGAAGACGATGCTTCCAAAGAAAGCACACACATTCTCAGTGACACCCCGCATTCCTGATAATGTCCCACTACTGATGGACATACTGCTGAAGATAGCCAAGCTATCATTTGAAGATGTTGACACCCGCAAGCAGGTGGGCTTGGAGAGGAGGAACTACATGGTAACATTCCAGGCCGACCCGACTGAGCCCCAGCAATTAGTACTAATGGATTGTGACAATGGTGTCGATCGCACGGGAATGTTGAACTTGCTACTCATGTTGCACTTCGGCCATAGCCTGCAGGCCAATACATATGTGAAGAAGCACCTTGTCTATTTTCACAGGGGTTTTCTATGGCTCAATCGACCCTACCCGGTTGACGTCAATCTCATATCATCAATAACGAGCCTACCAAAGATAGGAAAAGACCCTTCACCATATTTCAATGAGAAGAGGGATGCATCCAAGATGAAGGATAAGTATGAGCTTTAGCACACAGGTAGGGGATTCCTCATTGGCCCCATAGAGGACAATATGGTAAGGTTTGTAGCCAAAATATTATCTTGCAAACTATTGCGTAAGATGAGGCCAACTGAGTGCACCGCTGACGAAATAGAACTTGCAGAACAGTGTGCATCAGGTGTAACTTTCAACTCGTCGCAGTTTCTGCTGAACGAACTGATAGATGATGCAGAGCAGGCGTAGGTGGAACCTAAGGAAAAATTTCTTTACTCCTGGCTGCTCATCCTGATATATTTCATTATGTTGTCCAACCCACCGGACTACCAGCCGATGGATGTCCTAGTGCCTTTCCTTAGCACAAAGTATCAGAACCTATGGGAGGATAAAGCAAACAAGATCCGCTAGACAGATAATAACATCGAGTTCTTTCTACATGGCGAGGCCCTACGCAATGTTATTAGGTGATCCCACATAGTAAGGGTTGCGATGGTGTAGAGATACTGTGCATTCATAAACTTCCAGGCTAGTGTACATAACACTATTCTGGAACCAAAGCAGGACCCGACCAAGCAAGCGCATCGGGCATGTTTTATGATCATTGATGCAGACGTCGATGCAATTATCCAAGAGTGGTCTAAAGAATGGAGTGTCCCACTAATAGAGTCTATGGATGAAGGAGAAAACCAAGAAGACTCGCTCGCTAACCAAGGTGGAAATGTCAATGCAGGCACTGATGCACAAAACGAGCAAGGAAATGGCCAAGGGAATGACCAGCAGGATGGAGAAGGTAATGTCGGAGGCAACGACCAAGGAAATCAGATGTCGAGCTCTGATGATGATGATGATGACAAGGATTATGATGATAAGGATGATGATTTGGATGGTTCTCCTACTGATGAGAAGGTGAAGAAGGCCCGGGAAGAGGCGCACCAACCGTAGCACCAGAAGAGAAAAGCAGACAAATCGGCTAACACTATTAGCTTAGCCGAGGAGGACATTGGCTTGTTGTCTGATGCAATCACGTAAGTGTCCAAGTCAACTTAAGAGGGATAAGTAAGAAACAACTGCGATTGACCGGTGATCTCACTGAGCATATCAACCAACTAACAGAGGTCGTAAATGAAGTCAAAGCCATTGCCAAGGATGAAACTTATGGCGTCGATCCCAGTGTCCCATTAGAAAACACCATAGTTGGTGCCGCCAATCAAAGTATAAATCCATGCACGAGTAATGGAGAAGGTAACGCCTGAGTATCATGATGTTGTCCATGGTTTTGAGACGTTGAGCATCGACTTCTCTAAACTTGCATTAGTTGAAGTCTATGTTGTCCAGTAGGCAGTTAGGACCGAGGTACGCCTCAAGGAAAATGCGGTGTCGTATCAAGCAACCAGCATAAAAGGAAGGTGACAGCACACAAAACCCTCCTTATAGAGAAAGAGCAAGAGATCGAGGCACACGAGCAAAGCTGGGTTGTACTCGCTGAAGCCATCAAAGGCACGGTCGTGGAGTTCCCACCGGAAGCAGGCCAAGAAGATAAGGATTCAGCTGCTAAGGTTTCCCAGCAGTCATGGATTGCAGTGGAAATTAAGCAACAGGTTGAAGAGATTCAGGAAAAGCAGGTACCAAGCACACATCCTGAGGTGCTTGAAGAATGTAGCAAAGTAGTGTTGGAGGAAAAAGAAAGGATAAGGCGAGGAGATACAATCTTCACTAAGGCAGTGGAAATCGTTTCTGCAATATAGGAAGTGCTTCTGGAGGATGAGACCGGGGAAAAGATCAAGGAAAACACGTGGAAAGCTAATGACAAAATCACCACGGAAAAGGCAAAAATGAAGAAGCTATCACTTAAGGATAAGGTGAAAAAAATGGTTGAGATCAAACAGCTCCAGGAGGAAGTGAAAGCTCTCCGTGACCAAGAACAGAAAAGAAATGATAATATCACAGAACATCAATTAGAGGCAAAGCGAGTTACAGGGCTTCTTCATCCTATCCAGCAGAAGCTCTAGACTATTACTCAGTCATTGGGAGAGGGACCGTCAGAACATATCAATTCTGACTGTGTGGAACAATTGGCCGCATAGGAGGAGGAAGTAACCGAGGCAGTTTCAATGGCACACCAAATTTTGAAGGATTTTCAGGACAAGGTTGGTCCTGTGGCTCATCCCACACAGGAAGCTTGAAATGTTTCGGAACACTCAATTTTTGCAAAGACATCCATTTTGCTTAGTGGCTTGGGAAGAGCCACATGTGAGTGTTGGGGGCCTGTTGGGCCAAGAGAAGTGCATAAGGAAGAATCTACCGCACAAGGGCAGGAAGAAAAGTGGGCACGCGATGGAGGAAAAGAAGGTAGAGGAAGTTGCAACGAGGAAGGAAGATCTGAGTCGATGGAAGAGGCAGGTAGAAGAGTTAGAACAGAATAGGTACAAATTGATGGAAGGTTCTAGAAGGATGATCCGGTAGAAGACCAAGGACAATTTTGCGGCTAGTTATGACATGTACAGACAGGCCAAAAGACATTTCCGTGGCTAGTTAAAGTTGTGGTTAATGTCATGCAGGACTTTTGCGACCAGTTTGGTCTATCATTAATGTAATTGCAGATATTTTGTAAGCCACTTGAGTCTGTAATAACTGAGTAGTACTCAGTCGACCCTGCGCGGTCTTAAAAATACTATAAGTAGGAGGAACCTTCTCTGTATAAGGGTTGAATGAATTAGCTTCAGTTTTGTTCTGTAAGTTAGATTCAGTTTAGTAGTTATTGTTGACTAGGAAGAGGATTCTAGTAGAAGTAGAAGGCTTTTGAGCCACAAATATTGCAGCTGAGTGCACAGACCGCCAGTAGTAGAAGGAATCTGCAGCTGAGTGTGCAGATAGTTAAATAGAAGATTCGATCTAGGTTTTGTGCAGATCAGTAGGAGTAGATAGAAGCAATAAAACAGAGAGCATGAGAGCAGGAAGATTGAGTCCGATAGACATATCTTAAGAACAGTCTGCAAGCTGAAGATTGCAAGGTGCTATAAACATTTCTCATTCCAGATGAAGAGCACCTTGGTGGTTTTTCCCTGATGGTTTTCCAAGTTAATCTCATGTGTTGAATGGATGGATGTTGTTGGATGATTGAAATGCTTATGTGAATGTTTGCTTACTTTGTGTAGTTTATGGTTATTGATGAATGTATGTCGCGTCTATCGCGTAGAAATAGACTCCATCCTCCTATCTATATCGAGTGTTGTTGGGTATTTAATTGTCTTAATTAATTCACCAAATACTTAATTATCAACTGAGGTTTGTAAACTTAGAGTTGACACAAAATATATGCTAAGGTAGAAGGGTACCTAAGGTGTCGTGGAAATATTTTAACAAAGAGAAGATCGAAAGATCTATCAAAATGAAAAACTGAGTCAAACTCCAGAAATTCAATTACTAAGGTAATTAGACTAGAACAAGACCACTAGATTAGAGCAGTATCAATCTATACTACTCTGCTCTATAAACAATAACTAGAAAGATATATATATACAAAACTATTCTAAGAAAGTAAACTACTCTTTATAGTGAAACCTATTAATTAATTATCCAGCTTCTTGATCTGGAAATTAAAAAGGCTATAAACAAATTCAAAACTCTAACTATATGAACACAAGAGGTTATATTATTTGAGGCAATATTATGACTACTAAAAATATCTAAGAAATCCAATAGCTAAACTATGACAAATATGCAATAATCAAACTAATAATCTAGTTCCATTCTCCTTGGGGATTTTGAGGATATGCGTTCAGTGTGATCAGAACTGGAGAAGGAGGTGTATCAAAATGGCTTTCAAAAGAAACAAAAAACTATATGGAATTAAGTCTAATTTAACTTTTACAAATAGATGTAAACTAAGGAGTGTCCAATTACAAGTAACAGTAAACATTGTGATTTATGTTCTACCCATAAGCAAATGTTATCAACAACTAATCTATTAATCAACAAACAAGACTATTTTAACAATTACTCTGAAGTTGGAGGTATACTACTCTTATATGAAACAAATGCGAGGGAATAAAATATAATTTAGAAGCAAGTAAAAAACTTAATAATGATATTTATTTGGAAATGATTTATAATTAAACATCTTTAAAAGAAAATGAAAACCTAATAAACATATCTTATATCCTAGATCAACCCTATTCTATGAACATTTTCAGTAACTGTGAAGTAAGGAAGATAAATCTTATGCTAGAAATGATGATCTTATTATAAAGAACTAATGTGCCTTTTAGATAATAGGATTAGCAAATTTAATTCTAATTATATATATATATGACTATTGTTTAAGAACATAACGCAATTCAAAAACTAAGAAAACCGAACTTTAAACAAGAATAAAACAGAACGGGAAATATTAACAGCTGAATGAAGCTCTGGATGACAGTATAAACAGATGGTCCGAATGACAGTCCAGATGAGAAAAACAGTGTAATTTACAAAATGAACAACCTAAATGATCTTAACATCATCTGATTTATGCACATGAGGATGAGATGTAGAAAAGACAGTAATTAAACTTATTTAATAACTAAAATGACAGAGGAATAACTTGTGCTAACCTACAGCTAAAAAGAGGAATTACTTCCTATTGTGTAATGAGACAAACTAAAATATAACTAAAGTTAATCTACAGCTAAACAGGAATTGCTAGAGATGAATCTAGCTACGAACTGAGCCTAAGATATTAGACTAATCGAATTCTATCTAATTGCAAATATAAAACTAGAAAATAAGCTGAAAAGAAAACTAGAAACGACTATTGCGCGACCGACCACTTTCAATCCTAGAAATGTAAACTATATTGACAGCACAATATAAATTATATTACTCATGGAAAACACACATTACAAGAGATAAGGAAATACACAACTACAGGAAATCAATAGTATATACATGAACTAAGAACGAGAACTACTTATCTGTAAAAAGAGGAAATAACGAAAATACACAGAAATGGGAGACCGCTAGTTGTTGAGCGGCCTTCTCAGCAATCAGGGCTAAGCCTAGATCAATCCACCACTCACGAAAACAAAGACATGTATGCACAGCTGGAAATAGAACTTATATTAAATTTGGAACAGCGTTTACAGAACTTCTTTGCTAATGGCGGCTAACTAACTAGTCTGACTCTCGTTTGGAGATGACTCTATATAGTTTTTTACATGGATGAGTAGGTCAGCCCCTTTCAGTGGTCGACAACTCCAAAAATAGTCAACCTTAACTGCTAACAAACAACCATGTAACGATTTTCGACAGCGCACAGCCATCTTCCTAACCCTTTCCGCGTCGGTTCTCCATGCGCGGGCTGTAGGCGTATGGATCTTCGTTGAAGTGGGCATGGAGCGTGGTGTCAAATGGAGAGTATAGGATCCCGAGTCTTCTAGAGAAAATACTTTTGTACCAGTAAGATGCATGGACAAAAGAATAACGAAACCATTCTTGTGCTTTAAACGTTTGAGAATATTCCAACTAACAGTGCGCGGGTTGATCGGAGGACTGTATGACAAGTTGGATGTAACTGTGCGTGTTTAGCTTAGATGCGTGTCCACATGGGGCTCGTTTGGAAACCATAATCTACAAAACAAGTCTACGTGTCAGGCACGTTTACAAATATCACATAATTGCCAATAAGATCATGTAATAACGAAAATCAACCATGACTTGCATAAAATTCAAATACTTTTGTACCTCGAGTGAATTGATAAGATGAATGACAAGAAGTATACCAAAAGGTGACAAACGTGATGCCAAAAGAGCAAATAATCAGCCAAAAATAATGACAAAATCAGGATCAACAAGCGCCTTGGCTGCGTGCCAAGGGAACATAATCCTTCGCCAACTACGGAAACATGGTTCTGGCAGTTACACATTAAGATATCTCGGGTGATACTGTGCTTGCCTTACGAGTGTTGCCAACTGAGCTTGCTCTGTCGGGCCGATGTCTTTTGGTGTCTTGTTGGTATTGTGTTGTTGTTGAACCTTAGGTCGCGAAAGTAAGGAGATAGAGGCCAACAAAGGGACATCCTGAAGAGGACTCTACATGGATGGATGCTAAAGAATTGGAGACAAAGGGTTACTCAGTAGTTGATCTACTGAACAAGGGTTCATAAATTTTAACCTTGGGAGTCTGATGCAGGAGCATGGATGTGGAGCCAGCAATGTGACATGCTGGTCACATGCTATGGCAATTTCGGATTGTTGAGTCATGAGTTTGTTAGCCTAAGCTGTTAGTAGTAGGAAATCGTGCCAATGATGACTCCCTGCGAGGAGATCAGGTCGCAGGTAGTTTGTCAGGATGGTGACACTTCTATCATGTTTAGGAGTTGTTTGTTTTCTGTTTTCGGGACCACTCTGTGGGGGAGTGGAGCAGATAGGTTAAATATACCAGGTAGGATTCAAGTAAGGGTTTCTAAATAATTAGGGGTTCTAAATTTTGGAGGTTCTCAATTCTGAAGAGTTTTGTCACTGGGAGCTGGTTCCCATTGTAAATATTTTGAGAAACTGAGATCCGAAGCATTGTCTATGTGTTTATTTTAGTGATTAATAAAGAAATAGATGTGTGTTAAATGTTCAAACTGTCTTTGAATGATGTTGTTGTGATTGCATGAGCTGAAGAGCTGCATATGCATTTGAGTCTTTGAATTAGCAGTAGGAGTATGTGTGTATAATCTGACTGAACAACGTATGAGGGATTGACCGATTCTCTATTCAATCACATAGAACGTGCAGTTTTTTGTTGTTAATCTTGTTTACAGGGGATAGACGCCTAAGATCTAACCTAGATCTAGATCTGCGGTCAGTAGTGAGTTCGCGGGGTGAAAGTGCACGACGAATAACGAAGCAACTCACCGGTGAAGTTGGGAGTTTCTCGCTGCAATGGCAAGGGGGATCGACGATCTTGGTGACACCCTGACGAGATCGACGATCGAGGAGGATTACGCTGGGTGAACTAACATGAAGGAAAGGATGATCCATTTACACGAAATCCCATTCAAATCCGCCTCAGAAAGTTTGACGTCCACTGTCGATTCAGATCGGACGACGGTGATACATTCCGTTGATTGAACAAGCGGAGGGGTTAACGACCCAAATGTGCATGAAATTTGTATTCAATCAAATTTACCGTCAGCTTGGAGTCCGCCCTTGTGGCATTTGGAGGATCTTGTTGGCCGGAACGGTAGAATTTAGTGGTGTCGCCAACTTTGGGGCCTTGTATGTCGAGTGGCAAACTCTCTAGAGACTGCCCACGAGGGAACCAACCACCTGATTTCCCCAAGGGATATTTTGGTTGGTATTGACCCTTTTCATTAAGACGTAATGTCCAAGAAGGCCCCAAACACATGCTCACTAATTTGTGTGGTGTTACCAAACACTATTGTGACTTACTACTTTTTTTTGTAAGCTTGATCATGTATTATATTACTTGATAGAAAAAATAATAATGAGTCTAGGGTGGCTGGCCTGCCACTGGGGAAACTAGACTAGCTACATATTCATAATTTATCAACAATTTTCCATAAAAGTCCAAATTCTAAAGTGACAACAAAAGAGCCCCACAAAGGGTTACAATGTCAAAGTATCCAAATCTAAGCCTCCTAGTGGCATGCAGCCAAAAGTAATTGTCATAGTTTTTATCAAAATAAACAAGTTATGAAACAAAAAAGAAAACGAAAAGAAGAATTCTAGCTCTGAGTATCTTCATAAATAACTACTATGGGTGCACCTTAGGCTTCAATGATGTTGAATTGGGTTTCCTAGGAGGAACTTGTAGTATGAAATCCATGCCAATGGTTTCCTTGGTCAACACATTGATCTTAGCACCCAACTCCACATGAGTTGTAGCAATAAGCTTGAGAGTGGCCTCAACCCTCTTTAGTTGTCCCTAGGCCTCCTTAAGTTGAAGTTGGGTCTCCTTCGGTTTAGTTTCATTGTCCATCAAAGCTTTTCCCAAAAGGGTTTTCAACTACCAATACAAAGTTAAGGTCTTCATAAATTTTGTGTCATGGTTTCTAGAAAAACTAGCATCCTAAACCATCTTTCTCGAATTTGCATGAATTTCCTCTGGATCCACTGCCTCTCATTGTTGTGTCACTTAGGTTTCCATTTCATCTATCCATTGTTGGGTTGGGTCCAAAATGTCATTGCAGAAAACTTCTTCGGTTGCTCTAGCATCCTGTATAACCCTTGGTATGTGTGTTTTTTGTTTTTTACTACTCTATCCTCATCTAATATGGTTTCCCTTCACCATGTTGCTTCCCTCGAACATCTTGACTGAACACCTCCTGAGAACCCACAAACAACCAAGGTGAGCAGTCGAGCTTATGCCCTGTAACAAAGCAACCCTTTCGGTGCATCCAGGAAAGGAAAGTCTCAAGGCCTTTGTCTTAAAGTCACTCATCCCTTCCTTATTAGCTGCAATGATCTGATGCCTTAAGTCCACTCGAGATAATATCAACATGTTCACACATAGGGGAAGCTTCTCCATTATGGCAACCCCATCAAGTGGGCATCATAAATTGTCATTAAACAACATCTAATCACAACAACTTTCTAATCATAAGTTGTCATTAAACAACATCTAATCACAACAACTTTCTGATGTTGTGAAGAAAACCCACATTGAAATCCTAAGAGAGTTGTCCTACTCCACATTTGCTAGCCCAAAGGAACATCATAAAAAATTGTAAGCTCACAAGAGTTTAAAAGTAAAACACAAAATGAACTTTGATAAGCCACGTGATAAGCATTCAACATCAAATGATTTCCAAATCCAAGAGCAGGTTTGGTTGGACTTATCAATTACACAAATTCTAGGGTAGGAAAAAAAGGTTGACCAAAGACTTTTGTAAAGAGTGACAATAATGAGGTTCCATTGGAATTACCATTGCTTATCAATTATATTTAATTGTAAATATGAAATAATTATTATTTTTTAACAATCTTAACTAGTTGCACAAGATCAAATGTAGATACGGAGGGAGGGTGAGATCCAATTTATTTAAAATGAAAAATAAAAAAAGATCATTTTTATAGTAAATTGTATGCATGGGAACAAGCTCTTGAGAGTTTAACGAGGCCATTCCCTAAAAAGTGAAATGTTAAGTGTGGCAGGTGCCATCGAAATTCGCAATAGTATAAAAAGTGATATACTTAAAATATATCTACCTAAATTGGTGTAGAGAGTGATATACTTAAAATATTATCTAAATAAGTAATATATGAAAAGGAGAGAAAAGTAAACTTATAAACGAAAAATAGTAAGAAACTATTTCCAACCTACTACTAAATACAATATTGTCAAATTTTGGCCATATGTTCTTTTTTAATATATTTATTGACAGATGGAACCCAGTCGAGATAAAACATTATCCAAAGTACATTAATTCGTCGTGGTCAAGAAAAAAAACAGAAGACTAAGAAAACATAAAATAAAATCTAATATATTTCGAATTATGAGAAAGTGAAAACACATATATTTAATTTATGTTATAATATATATTTAAAATATATAATATTCCCAGTGCATGTTCATAGTACGTGACACGTCATTTGATATTGACCCGCATTGTTTCCGTCTATAATGCCATATCCACTATACCCATCAATACATAGTAATGAATAAACATTTCGTCATATCTTCTTGTCTAAGGTTCATATTATAAATATTAAAGAACAAACTTTTATTCGTATCCTCGAGTCGAAGGCTCTCGAGTGATATGATTAGAGAATCTATTTTTGCCATGTCCCATCAGCATTTAATGATTTAAGGAGCTAGTGGAGACTATTTAGAAGGAGAATAAACTATTTGTGTATCACAAGTATTTTAGTATTCAATTATTTTACTTTGGGGCCTTGTATGTCACTTATGGGTTCTTTAGCCTCATTTGCCATTTCCCCTCTAGCACAAGAACAAGAACATTCTCGAGGGCATTGCGAACATGGTTGGCCGGTTCGTTGTTGTGGATGACGATTTTCACCTTTCTTTCGACAAACGACTTGCTCGGGTGTTGGTGGAAATGGATGTCACTAATGGATTGCCAGCTGAGGTGGAGATTCTCTGCAAAGAGCGCCTATTGGTCCAGAAACTTGACTACCTGCATGTACCGTTTCGGTGTAGCAGATGTCGTGAAACGGGTCACCTCCGACGAAGTTGCCCCTTCTTGATACATGAGCTCTCGTCCACTAGCCAGGATGGATCTCCAGATTCTCGTGGTCAAGTTCCTCTATCGGCACCGGAACATCCAAATACGGGTATTTACTCTCAGTCTCTCTCCCTGTTTGATGATGTCTCTGAGTCTTTTCTTGAGGTTGTTGATGGGTTAGTTTCCCCTCCTGTCGTTGCTCGTCCCATTGTAACTGCTGAGGCTGTCTTCTCTCCACAGGTCCCTTCGGTTGGTCCTACTTCACCGATACCTGTCTCCTTGCAACAGCCTTCTCCCTGCTTGCCACCACTTCCCACTCTGATTCCTTTTACGCCATCGAATGTACCCTCTTTGTCCTCTCTTGTGGATTTCCCTCCTCTCACTTCTACTACACCTCCCACCATGCTACCACTCTCTCCTCGTAGTCATGTATCTTCACCTTCTTTCTCTGACCCTTCTCTACAAAAGTCATTGTCTATCTTTTCGGCTTCTACTCCCACCTCCCCATCCACTCTCCACCTGAACTCAATCCGTTTTGC
The DNA here is from genome assembly GCA_001517045.1 of Pseudotsuga menziesii. NCBI lineage: Eukaryota > Viridiplantae > Streptophyta > Pinopsida > Pinales > Pinaceae > Pseudotsuga > Pseudotsuga menziesii. The sequence goes on along the minus strand of LPNX010759132.1, from coordinate 715,272 downwards.
TAATGCGGCTGTTAGAAAAAGAAAAGGGAGAAGCAGGATTTATCTGGAACACTTACTTTAACCTCACCACCTTATGTTCCTCTCTCGGCCCGTATTAAAGATGCAGCTAAAGGGAACCCTCCTCGGGGACTTAGAGCAGTGTCTCCCCTCCCTACTGTTCACTCATGAAGATCCTCTCACTCAATGTTAGAGGTCTTAGAGGCAAGACCAAACCAAGCAGCCTCCGCGCCCTTTTCCTCTCGATTCAATCTGACATGATACTCCTTCAGGAAACCATGTACACTTCCTTTCCTGCACTCCATGCCTTCTCGAAGCTCTTACCCAAATGGGAATACTGTGCCACTAGTGCTTCTGGCCTCTCGGGTGGGCTACTTACGACCTGGAACCCACTTAGGGTTAGATGTCGCGCCTTTGAGACCATTGCTGGTATTCTTGTGAAGGCTGACTTTTGAGGCTTGAATGTACCTCTGGTTGGTATTAATTGCTACGGCCCCTACAAGAATAGGGAACTTTTTGGGGATAATGTTCTAAGGGGGGCCCTTCTCACTGCTCCCAACTTGATATTGGGAGGGGACCTTAACTTGACCATGAATGCAGCAGAGACTTGGGGTAAAAGAGTCGTCTTGGACCCACTTGCCTCACATTTCAAACACTTTTTCGACTCTACTGGTCTTATGGACATTGCCCCAAATAATGTTGGGCCTACCTGGAGAAATGGGAGGTTTGGTGATGAGGGTATCTGTAAAAGACTGGACTGTTTTCTACTCTCATCTACTTTGATCCCTTCCCTTAGGGTTCATCGGACTTGGATTCACCATGCTGATATCTCTGATCACCTCCCGACCTTCCTAGAATGGAATAAATCGATGGGTTCGTGTAATTATCCTTTTAAATTCAATCAATCATGGCTCACTGATCCTGATTTTAATCACTGGGTTACTAAGAGATGGCCTGAACTTAACCCTCAGTCTTCTCTTGGTGGTTTGGACAACCTGACTCAAAAGTTGCAGACTCTGAAGGGGGGAGTTAAAGCTTGGACCAGGGAGATAGAAAATCTATGAATTTTGATTCAATAAGGCTAGATAAGGATATAGAAACCCTTCTTTCAGGCTCCTATTCGGGTAATTTTACCCTTGAGGATCAGTTAGCTCTGAACCAGCTTAGATCCATGAAATAAAAGTTGCAGGAACATCTCTTACTCACTTGGCAACTTAAGAGCCGTACTAAGTGGGCCCTATGTGGTGACTCCAATACTAAATTCTTCCATGCTATTTCCTCTGATAGAAGGAACCATAACACCATCTAGTCTTTATTTGATGAGGAGGGTCACTGTATTGAGGATGAACAAGCACTTAAGGAGCTTGGTAAAAGACATTTTGCACATATTTTTTGTGATGGCAAACAAACTTGCTTGTTGACCCAACTTCAGGTGGTTTTGCTCTATCCCTCTATGATCTCTCAGGTGAATGCACCTAGTCTCATTGCTCCTGTTACTTTGTCTGAGATAGAGTAGCATTAAAATCATTCAAGAAGGACAAGAGCCCAGGCCCCAATGGATGGCATGTCAAGTTTTACCTTCACTTATTTGATCTGCTGGCCATTGAATTGTTACATGCTATTGAATGTGTTAGGACTTCTGGGTATATTACCCCCTCACTGAACTCTACCTTCCTAGCCCTGATTCCTAAAAAGGACAAACCTACTACCTTTGTGGAGTACAGACCCATTTCCTTATGTAATTTACTGTATAAGCTTATTGCAAAGGTGATAGCTGTTAGACTTCAGCCTTTCCTGGACTCTCACATCTCCAAAGAGTAGTATGGGTTCCTTAAAAATCATCAGATTGTCGAACCTATAGGCATTACCCAAGAGACTCTCCACTCTGTTAAGACCAAGAACACATGTGCTCTCATCCTCAAACTGGATTTGGTGAAGGCTTTTGATAGAGTTAATTGGTCTTATATTAGGCTCATTCTGATTCAGATTGGGATACCTCTCATTGGTGTCAATTGGATTAAGGGATGTTTTTCAACAACAAACTTCGTTGTACTAGTCAACGGCACGCCCTCACAGTTCTTTGTTGCCTCTCAGGGAATCAGACAAGGCTATCCACTTTCTCCTCTGCTTTTCATTCTTGCTATAGAAGGTCTGAGTCTCTTGATTTTGGATGCTAGAGAGCATGGTCTCATTAGAGGAATTAAAATCTCTCCTACTCTAGCCCTCACTCACCTCCTTTTTGTTGATGATGTGATCTTGCTTGGTACTAGAACCCTGCCTGAATGGATTGCATTTGATGTTATTCTCAGTACTTTCTATAAGGCCTCTGGGATGTGTATTAGTGTTAATAAATCTTGCTTCCTATTCAATAATGTGGATGAGGATACACTAGGTGATATTGCTAGAGTTCTTCCTTATAAAATGGAACCCATTGTCTCTGGTTTCAAATACCTTGTTATTTCCTCAAGCCATTGGGGTATAAAGTCAGTGATTGGAATTGGTTAGTGCAGAAGTATGAAAAAAGAATCCATAATTGGTCACATAGGCTTCTTTCACTGGGTGGCCGTCTGATCCTCGTTCAAGCTATTCTGTCTAGTCTCCCTGTATACTGGCTGGGACTGGCCCCTATTCCCGTCTCTGTCCTTAACAAACTCAGAAGCATTAACTTTGCTTTTTTATGGGGATCTACAGGGAATAATCGTAGGTACCATTTAACACAGTGGCAGCAACTTTCCTGGCCGAAGGTGAATGGTGGCTGGGGCATAAAAAATTTACATTGGTTCAGTGTTGGTCTGAGGTTAAAAAATCGGTGGATGGTACTTCATAGTAATGGACTGTGGCATAATGTTCTATGTGCAAAGTATTTAAAGAAACTCTCGGTGGTGGCATGGCTCAGAGGCAATAACTTTAATTTTCGAGGAGTTTCTATTATTTGGAAAGGTTTCCTTCAAACTCTTCCTTGGCTGGGAAGATGTTTATCATGGCTTGTTGGGAATGGACATGATGTCTTTCTAGGTATTGACCCAATCGTTGGGACACAAGCTCCTCACACTCTTCCATTGGAGCTCAGAGAGTATTTAGAGGATTTGGATATTTCGACTCTCGTGCAAGCTCACAATATTCAGCCTGGATCTCTCCATTACTGGTACATGGCCGAGGACCTGTACATTGCAAGTGATTGGAAGCTTGCATGGGACACTTATACGAGGGGTCTGGAGATGGGAAGAATTAGGCTCCATGCTCAGCCTGACACACTTGTATGGGATCATAAAAAGTCTATTGGTTCTACTTCAGCAAAGACTGTTTATGATTTTATTGTATATTCCTCAGATCCCCCGGTAGGTAATAGTCTGCAAGCTCTGATTTGGTCTGGCACCCTTCCCACTAAAATAAGTTGTTTTATTTGGTTGGTGCTAGAAAACAAAATTTTAACGTGGGACAACCTCCAGAGAAAAGGATGGATAGGGCCCAACATCTGTGCACTCTGTGGTGCTGAAGAAGATTGTGTCCAGCATATTTTTTCATTATGCTAAGTTTGGATTGAGGTCATCAGTCATCTCAGTTAAAAATATCATTTCTTTCCTCCTCAGCAGTGTGATTACCTTCACAACTATTTGAGGAACTGGACTCATAGGTTCTCTAAGTATTCTGTCTGTTGCTACCTCATTTTGTTTGCTATGTGGATCATATGGAAAGCAAGGAATTCATTCATCTTTGAAGGAAAAAAGCTTACTGTCTTGAACATTATTTTCCAGATTGAAAAATTATCCCAGTTGTATCAGCCTCCCTATAGAAAGACAAAAAAAGCCTCGAGTCCTAGGCACGGGTCCATCTCTTGTCTTTCCCTGTGGTTTTTTCGATGGGGCTTCAACCAAAAATATTGGAGGAGCAGGCATCTGTATATATCTAAATAAGACTCATTCCTACAAGTTTGCTTTGGGGGTAGGAACATGCACCAATACTAAAGCAGAATTGATTGGTCTTTGGGCACTTTTGCATATTGCCCAGGTGATGGGGCTCCCCACACTTAACATTTTTGGGGACTCATCAGTCATTATTAACTGGGTGAAGGGTACTGAAGCTCTTTCCCCCCCTGAGCTCTGTCATTGGTGCAGGGATACCTGAAAATTGTGCACTAGTTTTCTCAACCTGTCCTTCAGTCATATCTATCGTGAACATAATCAACATGCAAATAGTCAATCGAAGTATGCCCTGACTTTGGCTCCTGGTATTTGTATCTATTCTAAAATTTTAGAAGGCTGTTTGGTCTCTCATGACACTCTTACGCTCTTCTCAGCTAGGTGCTGGAGTTTATACTCCTTTTTTCTAGTATTGCACCTCTTATTGATTGGGAGCGGGCACCTTCTAATTGCAGATTTGCACTCTTATGTCCACGATAGTGATGGGGTTTGAAGGACAGGTTCACATTATAGTCCTTGTCTGGATAGTGTTTGGAGTACGTTATTGATGGGTATGTTCCTGGATATCCCCTCTTAATAGCTTGTTGAGTTGAGACTTATTTACGGTGTTTAGTATACAAATACTCTCCCATTGATCCTTTTATGAGTGTAACCCTCACTCATGGATGGCACTTCAGATGCCCTTTGATTCTTTCATGAATATCAAGGACAAGCTTTTTTCCTTCTGAATTAAAAAAAAAAAAAGTATTTTAGTATTTAGTGAGTTTTGGTGGGAATTTTGTTGGATTGTTGGAACTATGCTTGAAAATGTAATATGAAGTTGTTTAAAGTGGAAGTCTAAAAATTTATTAATGTTTTAGATTTTATTAATTTAATTGTTATTTAATAAGGTGTTGAAGGTGTGGTATTAGATTAAATGTATTTAAAGTGTTTTTTTAAATCAAATTTAGTAAGAAATTTGTTAATAAAATTTTATATAAGTAATGAAAATTTTGATCATTAAATTTTAATTCAATAGTTTTGATTTATTTTAAGATAATTTATAATATTTTAGTAAAAAATTTGTTAAAAATATTTTATATAAGTGATGGAAACTTTGACCATTAAATTATTTTGACTTATTTTAAGATGATTTATAATTTTGAAAAAATAACAACAAAGTCTTGACAAAAACTTAATAAGACTTACAATATAACCCATCATATTCAATTTTCTTAATTATTAAAAGAAAAAGCTAGCCAAATAATGCCATGAGTGTTGATATTTCAAGATTAGTCTTAATCATCAAACAAAATATCTTTGATATTCCAATAACCCATCAATTTATATTCACATAAATATCCATAATGTTCCATTAGCCAATCAATTTATATTCACATACCACTCAAACAAACAATCTATGATGCTCTGATAGCCCATCAATTTATATTCACACAAAATAATAATTCACCAATCTTATCTTCACCCAAAAAAATAGACATTATAATTTTTTATATAAAAATTTAATAAACTTTAAAGTAATAGAATAAAAAAATAAAAATAATAAACTTTTTCAATATAAATACAAATAAAAATTTTAAAATGATATTAAAAAAATTTTAATTAAAATTTTAATAAAATAATCAAATAAAACGACATGAATTGAAATAAAATTGTTAATACTTGTTAGTTAAAAAAATTGTGTCTATAATATTAAATTCTCAAGATTTGAATATTCAATTCCACCTATTTCCACCCACATAATGTTTTGTAAATAAGTTGATGTAGAATTCAACAACCCACATAATGTTTTGTAAATAAGTTGATGTAGAATTCTTAAATAAGAGTCCAATTATAAAAAGGAAACTATAAACAACCTACATAGTGTTTTGTAAATAAGTTGATGTAGAATTCTTAAATAAGAGTCCAATTATAAGAAGGAAACTATAAACAAAGAGAGCATTAGTTGGTTCATAGTTTTCTAACCCATAAAACTTGGTCGTTTTAAGTATCCATTTACTATGTTTGAGTTTGCAAAATTATATAATCAAAATCCTCTCATTTTATTAAAAAAGATTCTATTAAGTTACTTATTAATGAAGGACATTTCCTACACAAATAAATTGCATCTTTATAAGGATATTTAAGTTGTGGGGATGGGATAAAGGATATTTGCTAATTTTAATTTGGCAAGAATTTTGTCTAATAGAAATTTTGACCATGAAACTTTTAAATTAAAAGTTTTGACTTATTCTAAAATATCTAAAATTTTGAAAAAAATAATAATAATTCTTTTAAAATTATGAACTTAGATTCAACTTACTATAATTACTTTTACTTTATATATGTGCAACTCATTAAAATCCTAAAATTTGATATATTTATTTTATTCAACATTAGAAAAACAAAATAGGAAAATCAATATGAATTCAATTCAATGAATATTTAAATCAAGCTTATCATGTTTGACAATTACCAACTAGTTTAAACTTAAATTCTATTTATAAAATTCTAAACAATTTTTACTATTGACAAATAACTCTTTGACAAATAATTTAAAAGCCTTTACCATTTTAATGGTCCAAATTAAAACTCAAAATAAACAAAATTATAATCAATTAACAAAAAAACATAAATTAAACCACTAAAAAAATTACATCTTATAATATTTTTATATTTACAATATATTGATACTTAGTAAGACGATGTACCAATAAAACCCTTACAAAATACACATCTAACTTACCTTTATAGATCTAACTCCATTTGGTTAATCCTTACAAACTAAGTCAAGGTAAAGTTTTCTCATTAATTTTTTTTAAGCATTATATAATTAATTATGTATTTTAATATAAATTTAAAATTATTTATAAAAAATATAAATATATTTTAAAAATTTACAAATAGTTTGGTAATAGCAGTAATTTACATATTAAATTATTAGAAATTGAAAAATTATAATTACAACGAAGCATAAGATTAAAATAAAAAACGAACCAACAAAATAGAACAAGTGTTATTGCACCTTGCCCAACTGACTTTAATCACATGGTCTCACTTAAGGAATCTAATTGTAGTAAAAAGGACATGAACCATTTTTAAGGAGAAAGATCTGAACCAATTTTTTAAGAGGGATTCTTTTGGGAAATACAAAGCTACTTTATCATACAACTTGCAAGCTGCAACCTACGTGTCCACCATCCATATGCCCGAAAAGATCGGAAAGCCGTCGGATAATATGAAAATTAATTAGATAAAAGAAAATTCAAATTTAAATATCTGCCGTCCACGTTCAAACATTTAATCAAGGTCCATTAGCTGCTGAAAATGAGGCCATAATACTTAAAAAGAGAAATACGTTGGAACTATACGTGTACGATGTATGTATACATGGCGTAATTTTCAAAGAATTTGTTGACCCACAGAAAGAGCAGTAATTGTTGCGCGGCTGTCTCGGAAGAAAGGAAGGGACCTTTTTATTTTTTGTCCATGGTCTCCCTTTTATATATATTGCTGCTCTTTGCGTTTTCTTTAAGATAAAAGAAGTGGGACGGCCGGCTTCCTTTTCTTGTCATGTAATAATCACTACCTCCGTTCTGCAATCGCCGTGTTGTCTGCAGATTTTCTGAACTTCGGGCGGCCAATTCTACCGAAAAATCTCCGGAATCGGATCCAGATATGAAGAATCTCAAGTCTTCTGCCGGAGTTCCGGAGAGAATGGTCGGACTGATAAAGCTCTGTTTCATGGCTCTGTCAATTGTGTCTGTTTTCGTGTTCGTGAAGCCTGTTTTTGTGGCTTCGTATGAATTCGTTTCAGCCGTCGTTCCCGGAGTTCGTGAGACGTTCTCGGCGTGGCTGACGCGTTCAGTTCTGTATGTGTTAGTGAATTGTATCATTCTTGCCATTCTTGCCAATTCAAACCTGCAACATCATGGATTTAATATAATGGGCAGCAGCTCACATGAGGAATATAACTATAACCCATCAGCTTCCCAGCAGAAGCAGCAGCAGGAAGAACAGCAGCAACAGCAGGAGGAGCCGATTATTTATCAGGAAGAATCGACGGAAAGATCCGGCGCAACGGAATTGAAAGAGGAGGAGTTAAGCTCCGCACCCGCAGCGAGATCTGAGAGGATTCGAACCCGCGACGTCCGAAAGGTGGAAAGGCCTTCAGCAACCTCGCACTTTAAAAAACATTACAGGAGATCTGCGAGTGAGAAATCGGCAATGGAGGCCAAATCGCTGGATATTTCGCCGTCGAAGGAAGAGGCACCGACTCTAGAGGCAACTTGGAAGGCCATCACAGAAGGCCAACGCGCTCCCCTTACGCGTAACCTTCAGAAATCTGAGACGTGGGAGACAGTCCGCCGTGGGGACCCTGCAGAAAGCTCATCCTGCGACTCCTCTTCTTCTTATTCTTCTTCTGTGTTTCGTAAATCTGAGACCTGGAGCTCGGCCAGGAATCGAACCCGCGACAATCTCCTTCGGGGACCTGAATTTCCCGTGGGGTTGAACAAAGAGCCCTCTCTCAGCCAAGACGAACTGAATAGACGAGTGGAAGCCTTCATTGCCAAGGTGAATAATGACATGAAGCTGCAACGGGAACAATCGCTCCTTCGTTACATGGAGATGGTGAATCGAGGATCGGAATGAATGGAAAAAGTGATCTGTTACAGTCTGATAATCAATCAATTTACTGTGTTTTTTGTTGCAGTATTTAATGTGCGGATTGTGAAAATCATTTAGCCATCCGTCAATTGCATGATAGACTGTCAATTTGCATCTGCATTTCCTTCCAGTGATGAACAGTTTTCTTTTTTTTTACGAGCACAGAAACTTTCATAATCCAGAAGTTCTGGAGCATATCGTTGGAGGAAGAGGTGAGCTCCGTAGGATTCGAACCTGGTACATAAAGCAGTGAAAAACCCACCAGGGACGTGGAAGAGTTTCAAACTTTGAACCAATATTTACGAGCTTGGACTGAAGCGGTCGATTGCTTTTTAGGAATACGATTAACAGAAACTTGTCTGGGTAATTAGGTTTTGATATATGCATGTTAAGTTGTAAGCTCTAACTACGTGAACTTATTTTAGTTCAAAGAGTTTACCTTCTCAAGTTTATATATATGCATCCTTGAGTTTCACAATAGTGATTGATCTTGTCTAGATCCTTGGATCTTGATCTTCAAATTTAAAACATTAGAGGTTGTTTATAAATAAATTAATAATTATTTGATATTGATTCTAGATACATGGATGTTGATCTTCAAGTTTAAAAGATTAGAGGTTGTTTAAATAAACTAATAATTATGGATGTTGATTCTTGTGCAATTAGTAAATGGTTGAAATTCCAATAGTTATAATATATATAGTATTGACATACATGGATCTTGATCTTTATTTATTGATATTGATTATACATACATGGATCTTGATCTTCAAATTTAAAAGATTAGAGGTTGTTTAAATAAATTAATAATTATGGATATTGATTCTTGTGCAATCAGTAAATGGTTGAAATTCCAATAGTTATAATATATAATATATATAGTATTGACATTTAAGATCAAGCTATAATGGATCGTCAATATTATAATATTGATTTTTTAATTTAAAAATTAAAATTGTATAAAAATTTAATTAATTAAATATATATGAAAAGGATTGCCCGCTCAAAAAGTCCTATAAAGTAAGGATATGATGGGAGTAGAGCTTTACATAATGAAATAACAAACACTAATTAAGTATGTGGGGAAGAAAATATTGAGTACATGTCCCAATAGTCATACAAAGAGCACCTCCACTCTCCAATAATATATCATGGGCTTCATTTTTTAAGAAGCAATGCTTAATGTTACTTTAATGTAGATAGTGTGTAACTTTATTATGATGGCACAATCTAATGGGCTTCATAATTTTATAGGTAATGCTTCATGTTAATTTAATCCATATCGTGTATAACTTTATTAGGATGGCATAGGTTTAGAATATTATAACTCAATTCTAGATTTATTTTAATTATGGATTCATTAAACCAACCTAGATCTAAATCCTAGGCTTTATCAAGTACCGAGAGGGATCAAATATCTCATGGTGTAAATCTCCTTGAGTGCAATACTTGAGAAGAGGTAACGAAGCAACGCTGAATGGTTATTGTTTAAATGTCTAACACAGGTATTCATTTGCTTTAACGCCTTTCAATATATCGGATTCTTCCAAGGCCTGTTCGTCGCTCAAAATATTCAATATTTCCTTCTTAACTCTAGGATACCATTAATCATAGAATACTTCGATCAATTATCGTAAGGAGGATATCCCCTTAGGAGGGAGTCCATCATACTAAGCATCCACATCCTGGTTCCCTCCCAAACCGAGGGACATCATAAACAAATGTACCATGGTGTCCTCATCCATAATATCTCATGCCACAAGAACTTCTTTGAACCTCATAAGATGTGTAGAAATTGCATCTTCATCCTTGTGAAATGTCAGAATATATTTGAGGCAATAATGTTTGTCGAACTTGTTCGGGTATCCTGAGATGTTTGACAAGTCAAACGGGTTAAGCATCCCAATTTTGTACTAGGTGAAAATATGGGCTAAAATATTGGGGTGATATGAATGACATTTTTTAGTGGAAGTAGTGGAAATGGAAGGGGAAAATATGAATACTATAGTGAACCAAGTGAAGAAAATAGAAGCTTCAATACTGGTACTATATCAGAAAAATCCTTCATTATTTCATAGGTATTGACAATCAATTGAATTAGTTTCCTTGGCATCTCAAAACTGAAATTACAAGGTCAACACTTACTAAGGCATGGGAATTATGAATTGTTCTAGGTTTTTCCCAAGTATGAAGGAGGACATGATTGAACTCCACATTCCAATTGAGAAAACAAAGAAATGGCATGGGAGGGTACATACTCAATAGATGGTGGCAAAAAATGTATGGTTTCTATTATAGAACGAAAATATAGTGTTTGCACCAATTACATATCCTACATGCATGATGGTGTGTTGTGTGTAGTGTTGCCAGATGAAATGGTAGTCCAAACTACTGACAAGCATATGTGGAGAAAGTGACCACTATCACCTTGGTCACTTCTCCCAACTGCTTTGGAATCCTAAACCTCCTAGGGGAAAGCCCTATTACAACTCTGAAGAGACACTAAAACACCAAAATATATTCTCTTTCGAGGATGTTAGTGACCAATGCCTTATTGGAGTCAAACTAAAGAGTGGGAATGATGTACTATGTGTGCATATGGAATATATAAGTGTGCCTATCAAGTTCACTTTAGCAAGGCATTTATCCAATGATAAACAAATAACCGATACCAGTCTCATAACAATTATGCAATGCCATACAAATGTGGAGCATGAATATGAATCATTGTACATAATTACAACATTATAAAAGGTAAGCTAATAATAGTTCCAATCATTACCAATATGAAAATAACAAGATTGACATAAGGTTTTAACAAAGCACCAATACGTCGCTACTAAATGATTACCCAAAACATGAGAGTACAACAATATTAGTAGTGAAGAATATAGCAATCACAAGTACAATAATGTGTAGTTATTCAACATGTGTCATTCCCAAACTGTTAGCATCAGTTGCATACTGTATACGGGAAGTGTAAGTAACTATATATGAGGTCTGAAAATGACATTCAACAGCAGTAGCACCACAAAATTTGAGAGTTTGAACAACAATTTCCCAAATAAAAAGTGGTGATGTTATGAATGCAACTTACTAAAATACACTAACGATATTATTCGTATGAGTGCAAGGTTTGGATAAGTAATGCAAGAGGGGACGTGAGGCGGACTTGGTTAAGGGAAAGGTTGCCACTGTAAGGGAGCCCCTCATAGCGGTAAGCTTAAGGTCTGAGATTTGAAAGGACTGAGAGGTGAAAGGAAAGGTATGTACTAGAGCTGAGGTAAGTTTGAGGGTTAGGAAGAGTGGGTTTAGGATAGGCTCGAGGTGAAGAAACAAACCTAGGGCTACCTTAGAAGCAAACCCGAGGGTGGAAAAGGTTGCAAAGAGGGCAGCCGAGGGTGAGGGGGAGTGATTAGGAGGCTTCCAAGGGAGAGTAAGGGGTGTTGTTAGAGGACTACCGAGGGTTTAGGAAGGTATCAAAATGACCATTTTAGGGTCACGAGGGTTAGTAGAGAGGTCTAGTTAGGCCAGTGAATGGTTAGAATAGGGTAGAGAAGGTTACATGGGGAGCTAAGAAGGGAAACATGGGTAGTTTAGAGGTTAACTAGGAGTATGTTAGGGTTTAAAGAGAGGTTTCCCTAGAGCAATGAGGGTTTAGGGATACTAGCTTAGGTTTAAACTAACCTAAAAAGTATCTAAGAATAACCCTAGACTAGGTTTTGGAAGATGAAAAAAGGTATGAAAACAAAATAAACTAACCCTAACAAGAGCCCTACCCAGAGCCGAGATGAATTTGTAGAAGAAGACCTAATTCGGTTATTTATGCGTGAAACCATTAAAGAGAAGCAGCCATTTTTCTCCAGATACTTTAGAATTGATTTATCCCTTGCTAACCAGCCTTTTCCCCTGTATATCAACCTGTTTAATGAAGAGTCAAAACTGGTTATTTCATTGTTGAGTCAATTTTTAGGTCTAAATACAGACATATTTGTCCCTGGGCTATTAATGAGTTTGTTGTTCAAAATAAGTGTGAACCAGTCAGAATCCCAGTCCCATCAATCCCCTTGCCTTAAATTTGGTGAATTCCTAGCTAAATCCATCCATTCTCAGCTAGTGAATTTCCACACTACCAGACACTTCAGATTTAAGTCATACCTGATCAAAATGTTTCTATTTTTCAATGAGGAAAACTTGCAACTCCCATAGATGGTACTTACTGTAGAAATCAGTAATGTTTTTTTCAAATATGTAAACCTTTTGATGGAAAAAGTGTATAAAGTATTCTTTCAGAATAAATTTCCCAAAGTGTTATCGAAGATGCAGGAGGCTCTAGAGTTTTCTCCTGATAGAAGGATGGGGGATTGGTTTCTATTAGAAGAGCATACTATAATCATGGTGTATGGTTTTAATCATGAGCCATATATCTTGTTAGCATTCCTGACCCCTAGAATTTTTGCCTTGAAATTTATGGGACAAAAGCTAATTGTGGAGAATTAATATTTTATCAGTTTTAAGAAGGCTTATAAGATTAAGTTTCCATGGGTAGTTGGGCCATTCATTATAAAAAATAAATCTACACTCCCTATAGTTTAAAGTATGCTACAGGATATGAATTTTAAGAAATCTTTTGCAGTCAATTATGACCCACGCCATATTATTTCACAAAGGAGGTAGTTGAACAAGAACAAGGCATTTGAGCATCAGGTAGTGGAAGGATTAGCTGAAAGAGATAATTGGATGGAGTATTAAACATAGGAGAAATATGCATAGGTTTTACAGGAAAATCCCTTGGTTATTATAAAATCAACAAAAATAATAACTCCCACTCCAAGCAAAGTAGAAATGCTAGGTAAGAGAACTCATTCAAAGGCCATGGAGACAGAGGAAGAAGAAAATTCAAAAACATCTAAAAGACAAAAGACTGAGTCAGTTATAGCTCAAAATGACACATCTCTACCTATGACCACTTTCCTATTTTTTTGTCGCATGTCAACACTTCCATGACGACACTTCAAAGAAAGTCACTCAAAGTCACTGAAAAAACACCTAACTTGGAGGATCCATATCTTGAGTTCTGTAACTTCGTTTGACCTCATATATGCACCGTTGGAAACATATTCCTGTTAGCTAAAACTTTCTAGAAGACACCAAAGTCTAAAACTGATCTTTTTTTATGTGTATGAGAGTTTCCTTAAGGAAACCCATGTATGTACGCGATTTGTTATATATAACTCACGTACGCCTTAAATACCCGACTATCTGCATTGCAACCCACGTATACCTCCTTGCGTACGCGACTGTTGTCTATGTAACCCGCGTATGCCTCCTGAAAATGTCAAAAAAATACGTATTTTGAAATTCAAGTAGTTTGGGTAGTTATGCAACTGACTCCTTCAGTTGTAGCTCCTTTGTCTTCGAACCTGACTCTTCATAAAGCATATAAATAGTGGTAGGGAGGTCCATGAGAGGGGACTTGAACTTCTGCATTGTCATGCTGGAGGAATTGGGATTCTCTTTGCCCACGCCTTTGCCCTAGAAGCATTCTCCTTGTGTCGCAGAGCTTGGAGGCTGAGATCCTTGGAGAAGAGAAGTAGCAGAACCATATCAAGGTTTCGTGAAGTGCCCAACTTGAAGAGAAGGTATACTTGTACTTGTTTTCAAGATTAATAAAGATGTGATTTCCTTCGTCTTCCCAAAGTATTGTTCAATGTGTGATTGAATCTTTGTTTATGATCATATGCTTATGTTAATCAGAATAGTTTCTTTTATTGTTTTGATTATCATTGCTTTATATGTGGTCATAATGGTTTGAGGAAAGTATAATATGTTTTGCATGTCTCTTGGAGCGAGAGGAGAAAGAAGAGGATTGAAGGGCTTCCTGGATCAACCTTCATTTGGCTAAGGTATGAACCATTCTAATCTCTGATCTTGCTTGTATTTACTTGCAGAACCATATGCATCTCTCTTTCAACCCCAGTACATTGATGGCCTCTTAAATCCTAGCCATAGGAAACTTTCCTTTACAACAGAGTCTGAAGGAAAATTGGTAGAGGTAACTGAAGCTGAAAATAAGAAAGGAAAAGGAAAGTTCAAAGGCCTGGCCTTTGAAATACAAGAAGATGATTTTTCAGAGGTACCATAAGTATCAAGTGATAAATTCAAATCCGAAACTGACTTGTATGACTAGTATAAGAAATACAAGTATATCTCTTCAAAGGAATCCTAAAAACTATACTCAGAAGTAAAAAATATATCAAGCAAGGAGGTCTCATTGGTTAGTGTTAAAGATAATATCAGAAATACTTTAAATTTAGCAGTTGCTACCAAGAATAAAATAATTGAGATGAGGCTAAACTTGAAGGCCATTCCAGTTCCTGATATGATTCACTTGCATAAGTTGATTGGGGAAGTTATCTAAAGTGATTTGATGAAAGTTGCTCTTAAAGTATCCAAGTTGAAATCCACATTATCTAAGACAAAAAATCAATTGAGACATGAGAAAGTGGAAAACAAAGTGCACCAACAGCAAATAAAGAAGCTTCAGGGAGAATGCAGTCTCGACATTTAACACAGGCAAGCTGACAGTTCAAAAATGGAGAATGCCAGCTTTGGCAGACTTCATGGAGTCTTTGACTCAAGAACAAGATAAGTTGGTTCAAATGGGTACCATCAAATCTACCAAGGATCAAGCCCTTATTGTAGGGGTTTTGAATCAAGCAAAGGGAAATAAAAACCCCAAGGATTCAAAGTAGCAAGAGAAGAAGAAACGGGAGAAGCCCAAATCTTCTGATGGGGGTTCGAATCCTAGTAAGGGCAAAGAAAAGAAACAAGAGAAGACCAAATTCACTTACTATCACAAGGGTTGGCACCCTGAGAGTGCATGCATGAATAAATACATTGACATGATGGCACAACTCCTTGAGAAGAACAACATTCCTCTTCCAGATGGCGCAAAGAAGAAGGATGGAGGTTCGAATTCTGAAAACAAGGACAGATACCATGCACTGGTTGCTAGATCTTCTGGATATTCCTCTTTCATCATATATTTAGATGCCTCAAGGAACATGGATTATGTATAAGACTCTTTCTCATCCCTACATCCATACAGTGGTCCATCCATTCTCATGGTCGATGACCCTTATATCCCAGCCAAATGGATTCGAAGGATCGACCTTGACAATGGGTACTTCAACAATGTGTTGTTTGTGCCTGATCTTGTAGCAAACCTACTCTTTGTATATGAAATGACACATACAAATTCAGCCAAGAGAGTGACATTCACTCAAGAAGATGTGGAAGTTTCAAAATTTTCTATAGGCAAAGTTGTTGCAGTGGGTATTGCAGATCATGAATCAAGGATGTACAAGTTTTCACACTTTCTTCCTTAATCCTCAGGGAATGTGCTTCAAGGAGATTGCTTTAGACAATAAAGGGACTTATTTAGTTTACATACTAGCTCTTTATTTCCTTTTACTATGAACCCTTCTGGTTGTTTCATGTATATTTCTTCTTCCATATCCCCATGTAAGAACGATGTCTTCACATCCATCTGCTCTACTTTGAGATCAAAAGCAGCAGTAATAGAAAGAATAAATTTAATAGAAGTTAATTTTGCAATTGGAGGAAATATTTCACCAAAATCAATTCCCTCTACCTAAGAGTATCTCTTTGCTACCAAGCGAGATTTGTACTTCTCCACTTTACATTCTACATTCAACTTCTTTTTAAACATCCATTTGCTCCCAATGGATTTTCTTCTAGCTTGTAACTGGACTAGATTCCAAGCTTCATTTTTGTCTAAGGCATCCATTTCTTCAACCGCCTTTTTCCAGAAATCACTATCCTCTGAATCAACACCTTCCTTCACATTTCTAGGATCATCATCAGTAATAGACAAAGCAAAATAAGAGAGAAAATCAGGAGGGGAATACCTTTCTGGTTTCCTTCTTTCTCGAGATGATCTCCTCAAAACTGGGGTATGAGGTTCTTCTTCTTCTGATTCAGCTTCTTCTATTGAGTCAGATTCTTCACCTTCTAACTCAAACTCTATTTTCTCCGGTTCCTCTTCCATTGGATTCACTTCATGTTTAGGGACTTCTTTGACCTCTCTAAACACAACATCTCGACTATAAACAATCTTCTTAGTTACAGGATTCCAAAGCTTATAACCTTTCATACCATATTTATAGCCAATAAAGATACACTTCTCATCTTTGTTATCCAACTTGCTCCTTTTCTCCTTTGGAACATGTACATAAGCATCACAACCAAAAAAATTCAGATGCTTAATAGAGGGTTTCTTACTAGTCCATACTTCTTGTGGAGTTTTATCAATCAATGTTGATGTGGGTGATTGATTTACCAAGTAACATGTTGTCTCCACTGATTCTGCCCTTAATTATTGTCCTATCCCAACACTGCTTAGCATGCTCCTTGCCTTTTCCATCAACATACTATTCATCCTCTCAGCGACTCCATTTTGTTGAAGTGTGTATGGAGTAGTCTTCTTCCTTACTATACCGCACTTCTTACAGATCTCCTCAAATTCATTCCCACAGAACTCTCCACCATTATCTGTCCTCAACATCTTTATTTTCTTTTCTGATTGATTTTATACAAGAGCCTTAAATTCTTTAAACTTAGCAAATAATTCAGATTTCTTTCGAAGGAAATAGATCCATGTGTTCCTTGAGAAATCATCTATAAATNTGGCCTTGCAGTCCATCATCCTGAACCTCTTCAGGATCTCTACTGCATACTTCCCTTGTCCCATGGAGATTCCATCCACATTCTTCCACACCCCCATGCGTATTAAATTAAATGTAATACACATATTTTTCTAATTATGGAATAGGAACAGGTCCATGACACATCACCAGGCATTAATTCTAGAATTCCCTTTGCTCTTGTAGCACCAGATGCAAATATTAATCAATTTTGTTTTCCATATATGAAATGTTCACAGAAATCAAAATCCAAAGTGCAATCAGTCATACCTTCAACCATACCTTTACCTTGTAATGCTCGAAGTCCCTTTTCTTCCATATGCCCCAATCTTTGATGCCATAACATTGTCTTTCCTCCTGATGCAATCAGGGTTCTGTAAGCTTTACCTCCTTCCTCAAGCACAACAAAACTATTACATTCATCAATGATGGTTCTTCCCAATATTTTGTACAGAGTTCCATACTGAACTCCCCTCATCAATACCATTGATCCTCAAAACATTTTGCAACCACCATCTCCACACACAGTCTTTACACCTGCAACATCCATCTTTCTGACATTTTTCAAGTTTCTTGCTAGATTTTCAATGTGTAGCACTCCAGATAGAGTTCTAATCCTTCCATCCTTTAGTTTTAGCTTGAATCTACCACTTCCAATGATACTGGATGGTGAATCATCTCCCAAGTGCACATCTCCTCCATTGTACTTTTCATATTCACAGAACCACTCCCTATGAGGGTTCATATGACATGACACACCTGATTCAATCAACCATATATCATGTTATGAATGATTACCCGTGGAAGCTAGCTGCACATCCCCTCTTTCTTCTAAGTAGGTCTTCGTCTCCATGGAAGTTCAATCAACCATATATCATGTTATGAATGATTACCCGTGGAAGCTAGCTGCACATCCCCTCTTTCTTCTAAGGAGGTCTTCGTCTCCATGGAAGGGTTATCCTTAGATCCCTTTTCTTTCTCAACATTCTTAGATTTGAAATCCTTTTTATAGTTCCCAGCTTTACCGCATTTCCAGCATTTCCTTATTCCTTTTTTTGGGGATTTAGATATACCCTTAGATTTATATCTCCACCCATATCCTTTATTTTTGTTTCTCTCATGGGGGAGACCTCTCACAGCCAAGATATCCATGCTATGATTATCCATGGTTTTCTGCCTCATCTCTTCTGATAGTAGGGATGATAATATTTCATCAAATTTTAAGGTAACTTGGATAGCACTATCTATTGCAACAATTAGGTTGTCCCAAGAATATGGCAAAGAACACAATAATGTAATACATTTATCTTCTTCAGCCATTTTAATACCAACAGAGGTTATCTGACTTACCAGAGTATTGTAGACATTCAAATGCTATGTTACTGTGTCATTTTCATCCATTCTGAGGTGAAACAATTTCTTTTGCAGAAACAACTCATTCACAAGGGATCATTATTGATACAAAATCCCTAGTTTTCCCCAAAGGTTTACCGCATTATCTTCACCAGATACATTCAACAACACAGAGTCTGAAAATCACAATCATATTGTACTCCTCTCCCTTCTTTCTAATTTATCCCAATCATCTTGTGACGTTGCAGTGGGTTTAGTACCTAGATCCACAACAATCCATTATTCCCGATCTACAAGAAGATCCTCCATAGCTCAAAATTTTGGCCATTAAATTTCTCGATCTCAATTCTTGAACTGTTCGCCATTCTCTTTCAATGCACAAATCAACACTACAAATCTCCCACTAAACCCAGGTTTATCACATACCCAATATCTATCAACCACGTCGAACCCTCAGCAAAAAACAAATCCCCCTAATGATAATAATAGAGCTCTGATACCACATGTAAGTTATAAACCTATGCATAGAAGCAAAGCATACATATTCTTTTAAGCAAAACAGATATTACACCATAGCATTCACACATAAACACATTGATTTACCCTGGAAACCCTTAACCGGGAAAACCAACAAACCTTGGAGCCTTACCTCCTATTTTCTCCTTATCATTATGAATCCTCACAATACAAAATATAGGTATTTAGCAACATCCAATACCCTAATATGTTAGCCTGGATTAGAAGATAGACTCCAATCCCTTAACTGGGATTAAGTTACATATTTTTAGAAAATTCCCAAGAATAGCCAAACACAACCAAAAACTTTGGTGCTGACGGGGATCGTCGGACGAANCATATTTTTAGAAAATTCCCAAGAATAGCCAAACACAACCAAAAACTTTGGTGCTGACGGGGACCGTCGGACGAAACGCTGACATGCACCCCCCCCCCTCCCCATGCACATGCAAAGAATATAACATATACCCAAAATTTTCTTCTATTGTCGCATCTCGAACTCTAGCTCGTTCAGGTTCTTCAACCTCTTCAATAGGTAGTTTTCTGTATCTAGAGTATGTTGAGTCTTCGTCAAATGTCATGAATTTTATCANCAACCTCTTCAATAGGTAGTTTTCTGTATCTAGAGTATGTTGAGTCTTCGTCAAATGTCATGAATTTTCTCATTTCGATCTTCTTAAATCCTAGGAAGTATATCCAGAAGGCCTTTGAAGTGTCATTGTATCTTACAAATATTCCCTTCCTCCTAGAAGGATCGAGCTTGGTCCTCTTTTCCTTTGGAATGTGTATGTACACTAGGAAACCAGATATTTTGAGATGGATGACTTCTGGTTTCTCTCCTAAGAAAGACTCTTCAAGATTCTTGTTGTCGATTACTCGATAAGGAGTATGATTTTGTACATACACAAATGTCCTTGTNTGGATGACTTCTGGTTTCTCTCCTAAGAAAGACTCTTCAAGATTCTTGTTGTCGATTACTCGATAAGGAGTATGATTTTGTACATACACAAATGTCCTTGC
>LPNX010759132.1:515148-695014 GCA_001517045.1 Pseudotsuga menziesii | reverse complement strand
CACTTCTTCCCAAAGGTGCATCAGAATATCCTGGTCATGTAGCATTACTTTCGTTGCTTCCATTATAGTTTTGTTATTTTGTTCCACAACGCCATTTTGTTGAGGATTGTATGGAGTGATCAAATCCCTCTTAATCCCAGAGTCCCTGCATAGTTCCATGAATTCTTCTGAGGTGAAATCTCCACCATTATCTGACTGCATAGTCTTTATATTCCTTTTAGTGTGGTTTTCGACCAAGACTTTGAATTCGTTTAACTTAATAAATACTTAATTTTTCCCTTTCAAGAAATATATCCAAGTTTTACATGAGAAATAATCTATAAAGGAAACATAGTATACATACATGCTTAGTGATATGGATGACATAGTCCCACACACATCTGAGTGTATTATCTCCAATATTCCTTTTTCTTTACTTTCACTGCTAGGAAATGTCTTCTTAGAATTCTTTCCTTGTGCACATCCTTTGCAAACGCCTTCATGTTTTTCTTGGATTTCTGGAAGTCTTGAAACTTCTTTTCTTGCAATTGGTACTGCTCTATAGTGCACATGTGGAATCCTTTGGTGCCATAGCTCACTTGGTTCTATTGAGTCATGAACCAATGCTTGTTCAGGTTGTCCCTTCAACTTGTACAAGCCTCCCTCTTACTCTCCAATTATCGTTGCTATTGGATTTTTATCATTAAAACAATATGACCTTAGGATCTTATCTGAGAGAATAACACACACAACAATCAATCACAAGAGACAAGAGACACGAAGATTTTCCTTGGGGAAACCATAAAGGAGAAAAATCTGCAACTTCCTCAGAGATAGAATGAGCACCAATGGCAGCAGTAAAAACCAAAGATAGAAAATATGATCTCCAACAGTTGTTCTCTCTCTCACTTGTGTGAGCACTTCCTCTCTCACTCATGCGCCCAAATTGAGTGAGTGTATATATCAAATAGAGAGGCTCACTCTCTATTTATATTCTTTCGTTCACTTATTATTTGACTTAGTTACGTAGGCCCAAGTAATCCTAACTAATTTATGTAGGCTCGAGTAACCACAACTAGGGTACTAATGACTTGACTTACAATGGAGGGGACTACCTCTTGACTTTTAGTAATTATCCTAATAGGAACATCGGGGTACAAGGAAATACAATTGATTCTCCTAATAGGAGCATCGATGATCAACGAAATACAATATATACAAGCGAATACATTTCAAAGTTACAAATACATCAACACTCCCTCGTAAATAGGAAGGTATTCTCTTGACACAATTCATCAGTACAAGTCTTCTTATCTGGATCATCACTGGATCATCATCAAAGCTGGATCATCATCAAAGCTGGATCATCACTGGATCATCATCATCACTGCTTCCGCTATCTCGAACAAATTGTGTCTTCTTATCTGGATCATCACTGGATCATCATCAAAGCTGGATCATCATCAAAGCTGGATCATCACTGGATCATCATCATCACTGCTTCTGCTATCTCGAACAAATTGTGATATCTCTCAATTCTACTCGTCATAGGAAGTTCTACAGAGCCAGCACTTTTTCATGCTAGTTGTAGGCCTAGCCTCCAGGTAGGTCTTCATATTCTTCAACACTTATATCTAACCTAGTTAGAAAGGCCCGCCCAACACTTACATCTGACCATGGGAGGAACACATCCACCAGCATGTCAAAAAGGCACGCCCAGCACTCACATCTAACCTCATCATGTCAAAAAGGCCCAACACTCACATCCGACCTCATCATGTCAAAAAGGCTTGTCGAACACTCACATCTAACCACATCATGTTAGAAAGGCCCAATGCTCATATCTGACCATGGGAGGAACACATCCACCAGCATGTCAAAAAGGCACGCCCAGCACTCACATCTAACCTCATCATGTCAAAAAGGCTTGTCGAACACTCACATCTAACCACATCATGTTAGAAAGGCCCAATGCTCATATCTGACCATGGGAGGACCCGCTTACCANGACCTCATCATGTCAAAAAGGCTTGTCGAACACTCACATCTAACCACATCATGTTAGAAAGGCCCAATGCTCATATCTGACCATGGGAGGACCCGCTTACCTCCATGTCAGAAGGGCACGCGGACTCATCACTTCCCCTTGGAGGGAACCTCAATCTAGAGAACACCAAGCTTCTCCCTGAAGTACTCGAACTTCTTTATGGACATTTCTAGCATAGAATCACATCAAGGATGATTATGTCCAAGGATAACCTGCGATCTTCGCTAGGAGCAATTGCATCTGAGGACAACCCACAGGACCGTTTACATCTGAGAAACCTACGAGCTTCGCCAGGATTTTATGGTCAGACAACCTGTCTCACTGGCTATGCTAGAACTCCCTCTTTTGAGAGATCTCAATCTAGATCACATACTGGAGCTTCACTGCTCTTCTCTGCATCATACAAAAATGCAAGTCATATCAATCAAATCACATAGTAATTTTCAAAAGAAACATACTACCTCCCAGATAGTCGAGCAAGTGGCAACATATTTTGCCTCGGTTGTTCTCAGCGCCATGTAGGACTCCTTCTTGCTAAACCAATAGATCACACCTAATATCACACTGAAGAAACACCTCAAAGTGCTCTTCCTATCAATGGAACTGCCTGCCCAATTCTAATCTACATAACCCTCCAGGTTAATCTACTGATTCAACTCATACTTGAGCCCATACTAAACTGTACCCTTTAGGTACCTCACTGCATGCTTTGCAACCATCAGGTGAACATGTCACAATGTGTTCACAACAAAGAAAATATCTGGTCTTGTATTCGTCGGGTACATCAAGGAACAAATCATCTGGCGATACATCGTCGCATCAACCATCTCTGATGAAGCATTACTCAATAGCTTCAAGGTTGATGACATAGGTGTGGTCATGGCCTTGCAGTCCATCATCCTGAACCTCTTCAGGATCTCTACTGCATACTTCCCTTGTCCCATGGAGATTCCATCCACATTCTTCCACACCCCCATGCCTAGAAAGTAGTGCATCATATCCAAGTCCTTCATCTCGAACTCGACAGCAAGTCTCCTTCTTGCAACTTTAATGAGTTCCTCTTTTTTGTTAGGAACAGGTCATAGACATATAACAGGAGCATCACTGGTCTTCCACCTTCAACCTTGAAGTAAAGTTTGGAATCTTCTTTACTCTTAGTAAATCCTAGAGTCATCAGTAATCTGCCCATCCTGTCATACCATGTCGAACCTCGGGATCTTCTGCAGTCACTCCCTCTGAAGTGGAGCATCATTCTCCCTCTGTCTTTCGTACTCTATGCATTGAAATATTATGTACCGAAGTGACAATTAGCTTCCTCTACTATTAATATTCTATGTATCCATCTAGGGTCACTGGATACCAAGATCCTCTATCTTGAACCTTTTCAAAAGTTCTTCTCGTGCCCATCTATGAGCTTGTCATCCTTTATAATATTTCATCTTCAACCTTGTATCAAAGGTTAAGATTCATCACTCTAGGTGATCTTTAGGCTCCTCATGTATGTGTTATCCCATGGGTGTCTTCTGAGCTCATACAAGGCCTTACACATGAGTCTTCTTGTCATGTGTCTCAACTCCCACTGGCTGCAAATGTCTCTTCATAGTTTATGCCTTCTTTCTGTGAGAAGCCTCGTGCTACAAATCTTGCCTTACATCCCATAGGCTTCTCTTCAAGTCTCGATACCGCATCCTAGACATCATTCTTCATGATCGGGTACTCTCCTTCCCTTTCTTCTTGGCTACTTCTTCATAGCTGGAAGGATTTGCATCAATGACGTCGCTCAACAGAGTCACATAACTAGAGTGTCTCTGAGGCCTCTTTCTTTCTTTGAAAATATCGTCATATTACTCTTCATCTTGGATTTTTTCTTGAATTGTCGTCACTTGTTCTTTGGAACAAGTCTCATCCTTCTTTTCTTGTAGGCGATTGTACGTGATCTTTCCTACAAGTCAAATGCACCAGTTGTTTGACTAGAAACATTTCATAATGCATATTCATAATGGTAAATTCTTATGAATAAAGATATAATCATGCAACTATTTTATCCAATACAACATTCATCCATATATCATGGAAACGTTTTAGATGCCTTCCATCTCTACCAAGACATCATTGATATTGTGCACTAATCCAATATGTCAGCAAAGAGGTTTCATTCTAGATAAGTAGCAATGGAGAGTTGTATGGAACCATGAGCTACTTTCCCATCACATGCATATTAGTAGTATATTGTCATTAATGCAAACATTCTATCATGCATAATACATCAACTAAATATAAACAAATGCATAACAAAACAATATCATGAAATAACAATTGAATACTTATCTTTTATTCATTTCGTGGGTAGAATCCTTCTTGAGCCTTCTGATTCATCATCTTCTTCATTCATGACATCATCATTTCTTATCCAAATGTTAAGATGGATAAGAGGTTCTTCAAGAATTGATTTCTTCATATTCCTCATTGCTTGAGGGATCTTCTTTGAATCGTGAGAGCTTGATATTCAATTTCTCCTATCTTCTCTTTCTCTTATTATGAGTCGAGCTTCAAATTGTGTGCACTCTTCCCAGGTTCTGCTGAAAGTAATCACTTCATTATGGAACACATTCCTTGAATGAATGAATTCCATGATCCTGGGAGGCCATTCAAGGTGGTTATCACAATTTCTGTATTCTCTAATATTGCTTCAGGTTGTTCTTTGGTTTGAGAGACCTTTGTAAAGTATGACTGCATGATCTCTGCATTCTGGATCTTTACATTCTTCGATTGCATTGTCAAAGCATCGAACACTTCCTCTTGGTGTCTTCTAGGATGACACATGAGGGATGAGATGATCTTTAATAGAATCTACAATGATTCTCTTTACTCTAGCCTTGGCCTCATCTCCCTCTGGCTCCTAGACCTTTCTTACTGAAATATTGATCCAAGTCAACTTCTTCAAGGATCACGGAGTTCCTATACTTCTTCTTATTTATATTCTTCTCTTCAAAATAGCTTGGCAAAGGAATCAAACATCTCTTTAGGTGTCTTTAGGGAAGCCACATGTGGTACAAGGTGATCCTCTTGGCTTTGACCAAGTTCTTCTTGTGTAAGGATTTAGCCTTGTCTCCCTCTGGAACTGGAACCTTTCCACTTATGTAGGTGTCCAATTCATTTCCTTCAAGAACCAGTGAAATCCTATACTTCCATGCTTGGAAGTTGTTAGCTTCATCAATCCTGTCATCAAGCTGGTGTGATTAGTCATAATGAGAACCTCAAATGTAAATAGCAAAAGATTAGATCTTACCGATTTAAGGTGTCCGTCCTGGTTCCAGATCTGGCTGATCTAGGGTTTGTCATAGAAACCCTAATTTTCAAAACTTGGAATCTTTCAAATTTGATTGGATAGAAATATGGTCCTCTTCAAGGTGAGCTATCCAATGTACTCCTTTTCTAAAATCAGTGGAGGGAAGCTCTTGGAATAGGAAGCCCTAGTTTTCCAATTTCCTCTACAGAAATGCCAGGTATTGTTTCTGAGGTATATATGAAATTACTATTCCTATGTGTCTGAAATTTTGTACTGAGGTAGCCTCGTCTGTATTCTTTCCAACACCATGGGTTTTATCAGAATTGGTTTCACCAATTGGGACTTATGAAATTTTTCCCAAGGTGACTTCTTTCAGGACTGTTCAGCATAGCGAACATGTACGAACTGACACGTGTCACTGTTTCACCTTTAGGGTATGAAACTTTTACCACATAAAGTATAGTCCGTTCCCTATCTGGAAAATCTTACAAAATTTCATTTGGACCTTTGTATCCCAAGATATAGCAATTCTCCCTAGGTGTCATGTTTAGGGATGGATCCCGAAAGAGGTCGGAACCCTGATTTGGAGGAATCATTTCTGGAAGTCCTAAAACTGCTTTTCTTGCAATTGGTAGTGCTCTGTAGTGCACATGTGGAAGCATTCGGTGTCATAGCTCACTTGGTTCTATTGTGTCTTGAACCAATTCTTGTTCAGGTTGTCCCTTCAACTTGTACAAGCCTCCCTCTTTCTCTCCAATTATCATTGCTATTGGTTTTTTATCATTTAAGCAATATGATCATAGGATCTTATCTGAGAGAATAACATGCACAACAATCAATAACAAGAGACAATAGACACAAATATTTTCCTTAGGGAAACCATAAAGGAGAAAACCCTCAACTTCCTCAGAGATAGAATGAGCACCAATGGAAGCACTAAAACCCAAAGACAGAAAAGATGATCTCCAACAGTTGTTCTCTCTCTCACTTGTGTGAGAACTTCCTCTCTCACTCATGCACCCTAGTTGAGTGTGTGTATATCTCAAATAGAGAGGCTTAGTCTCTATTTATATTCTTTCGTTCACTTATTATTTGACTCAGTTACGTAGGCTCTAGTAATCCTAATTCAGTTATGTAGGCTCGAGTAACCACAACTAGGGTACTAATGACCCGACTTGCAATGGAGGGGACTACCTCATGAATTTTAGTAATTCTCTCGATAGGAACATCTGGGTACAAGGAAATACAATTGATTCTCCCGATAGAAACATCGAGGATCAATGAAATACAATATATACAAGTGAATACATTCCAAAGTTACAAATACATCAACAGTTGCATCGTCGATTGTATTTCCTTTTGGCCACATTAGGACTTGGCCATATACAAATGTAACTCTTGTTCCCTTTGCATCTAGTGCATAGATGGAGAGGAGATTCTTCTTCAATACTAGAACATATAGCACATATTTCATCTTCAAATATTTCCCATAATATAGCTTGTATGAAGCTTCTCCACTTCTTTTTAAGGGGTATTGATAATCATCCCCAAGTTTAACCTTGTGAGGTGACTCATCCTCATACATATTGACGAATGATTTGTTTGTATTCCATAATATGTTTGGATTCCCCACTATCCACAATCCAATCATTGCTTCCATGTGAGATAGTGTATGTGAGTGTTGATATTAGGACATTCTCTTCGTCACTTGAAGAATCATCTTTTTCCTTCCCGAATCTTTTATTTGTTGGTTCATCATCTTCGACTGTGTGAGCATGATGTATTTTCTTATTGGAATTCTTGTTGAAAGAGTCTTTGTTACTAGGATAATATATGGAGTAATTTCCCTTCTCATCACAAGTGTAGCATCAAATATTGGAAGGATGTTTTTTGGACTTCTTTTGTCTTTTCTGATGATGGTCCTTCCTCTTGTTGTGATGGTGGTTCTCCTTCTTTATGTAATTTCTTCTAGTGTGAGATGTGAGAGCTTGATCTTCAATTGCTCCAATATTCTCTTCTCTTCTCTTATTATTAGTCGATCTTCTTCTTGTGTGCACTCTTCTCAAAGTCTGTTGAAAGAGATCAAATTCTTTCTTGCACATATTCCTTGAATGAATGAATCCCATGATCTTGGGATACCATTCAAGGTGGTCATAACAATCTCTCCTTCTTTTGCATTCTCTTCGACTGCTTCAAGTTGTTCCTTGATTTGAGAAACCCTTGTGAAGGGACTCCATGGTCTCTGAGTTTTGTATATTCACATTCTTTAGATAGTTCCTCAATGTCATCTTCTGATTGATGTTCTTTCCTTCGAACAACTTCGTTAAAGCATCGAACACTTCCTTAAGTGTCTTAAAGGATGACACATGGGGAATGAGGTGGTCCTTAATAGAATCTGTAATTATCATATTGGTCTTAACCAAGTTCTTCCTATGAATAGCCTTATCCTCATCTCCCTCTGGCTCTCGAACTTCCTTACTGATATACTGATCCAAATCATTTTCTTCAAGTATCATGGATTTCATGTACTTCCATGCTCGGAAGTTATCAACTCCACCAAGATTATCATCAAGATGGGTGTGATGAGTCATTTTGAAATGATAACTCAAATGGAAATAACAGAGATATTAGATATTACCAGTTTGAGGTTCCCAACCTGGTTCCAGAGCTGGATGACCTAGGGTTTGTTAGAGAAACCCTGATTTTCCAAACTTGGAGTTTTGGAATTTTGTATAGATAGAAATATGTGCCTCCTTGAGGCGATTTGCTCAGTAAGGTCCTTTTCTGAAAGCTGAGGTGGGAATCCTATGAAACTTGATGCCCTAGTTTCTCCTGGCACCAGTGTCTAGTTCAAAAATTAAACTTCTTCAATTTTGATTATGCTTTCACCAAAAAATGTGCCCTCCTAGGGTGAGTTATCCTAGCCCTATTTTATTGGTGATCTCTAGAGAGAAGACCTTGAACTAGCAATCCCTAGTTTTCGTTACTACACAGTGCCTTATTTCAGAGAGGATCTGATACCATGTTAGTTTTTCTAATCTTATTCAAACTGATTAGGATCTTTATCTTAAAGATTAACAAGCACACAAATATGAATAAGATAGAGCATATAAACAAGACAAAGATTTTTCTCGGGGAAACCATGAAGGATAAAACCCAACAAACTTCCTTAGAATAGTTCCATCACTAAGACAATATCGCAAGATGGAAAAACCCAAGTACAAGAAGTATTTTGCAACTGTCTCTCTCTCCTCCTTGTTATTTTCTCTCCTCATACGAACTTGAGTGAGTGAGTGTGTGTCTAAATGAGGGAGGGAGCCTCCCTATTTATACACATCAAGTGACTAGCCTAATAAATTGACTGGGCCGACCTCTTACCTTGACATGATCGACTTCACCTTGAGAGACTCCAAAAATACATTTCATTATATTAAACTGGGGACTACTAGCCCAACTTACATTTGAGGTTGTACCTCAAGGACCATAGACAATAATGACATCTCGAAAGGAGGGAAACACATCTTCGATGGGGGTATAACAACATACAATGATAATATACATTAGAATATATTATGAATTTACAAATACGACAACAAATCCATATAGTAGATGAAGGAGGAACCTCAAGGGTTTCTCCCCCCAATCCAGATGAAGGGGATGGAGGGAACATTGGGGTCTCAGAAGTAGTACTCATGGTAAAAAATACATGGGGACATTGATGGAAAAGAGACCACATAGACTGTCTGGCCCTCTTATGAAGAGGTTTTGAAGGGTCACAAGGCGACAATCCTATTAAACGATGAGAATGGTGTAGCATCGGAACTCAATCCACGATGACTCCACAAAGAAAGAGACTCAAGTAATAGTGATCCCTAAACCAAAATAGCGAACACAGAGCACACCCCTAAGTAAGCTAGGACAGATGCAAACAAGACAAGAGTGAGAACAAGTGAGATCCCAGATGCAATAGATATGTCTCGCTTAGTAGATGCATGAGACTCCTATACACTACAAGTGAATGTGTGTAACCAATTATAGTGCCCCTCAACTTCAATGCGTAAAGCGAATGTGTCTTCCGACCCCTACCTAGCTAGGACACTCACATAATAACCTCTACAAGAACACCCTATGATACCTAGGTAAAGAGACTATGGTCACCTCAATATAATCAATGCTTAGGCGAACAGTTGTAGGCAAGATACACCATATGGGTAGGGTAACTAAGCCCGAAGCTCGAAAGCACCAAAGGTACCTCAAAATCCCCCATATACGAATAAGATCCTGGAAATATCTTCAATGCTCATAGAAGGTAGTGGAGGGATATCCCCACCATCACCGTGTGCATTTCCTCGTGCTTAACTCCTGTATAAGAAGAGCATCCCGAGAACACTAATTATACCAAGGATTTCTCTATTCCCTAGACAGACACCTATTTGTTTTTATTTTATAGTCTAGGAGAAATTTACTCATAAAATCCTATTCCAATACTCTAAAACCTAGGCTTGTTGGTGCACCCTATAAAATAAAATAATTCTAATCAATTTTAATTTAAGCGTTAATTTTAAGAGGTTGTGATTACTCAAGGGATATGATCATGTAACTAGTGATGTTATGACTCAACAATAAAAGCAAATATGTACACCTAAAAACAATTCCAAGTTCAACTTTGTTTTCCAAATGAAAAATGATATGCCACTAAATGAAATGCACAATAATTCCTTTTTTCTTTTCGAATGCAAATGCAATCCTTCCTATATGAAATCCTAGACACTAATCTCATCCAAGCAAACCAATGCAAGTACATACTTTAATGCACATGCAAGATGCAAGTAAGTATGCAACTATGGAATTATTTTCGTATTTTCAAGATAAATGAATGAAAATGCAATAAAAACCATTAAATTATCAGTCTCTGCAGCAAGAAACAAACACAAGACAAGCAAGACACAAAGACTAAAGGACTAGTGGACTAATAAAAATCAAAAAGGAGATAAATTGGCAAGAACAACTTTCTAAAAAAGGTTAACAAAAAGAGGTTTATAGTCACAACAAGAGTAATCAATAGACAACATAAGTACCCATGAATACCTAGCAATCCTCACAACCCACCCAACTTCACACATCAAGATATCAACCAACAAGGGAGATGTATGTGATTGTTCAAAGAACAACAACGTATGTACGTGACTAGGTAGAGTACAACCCGCGTATGTACACAACTGTATGTTCTATAACCCGTGTAGACAAGAAAGAAGGTGGTGAAAGAATGCATAGGGCCAAACCACTCTAAGGGACTTTCAATGAATGAACATGCTACCAAATGTGACATAGAAATATAGAGAAATAGAGAGCAATTCAAGCAAAAAATGCACCCAAAACCCAAACAAAAAGGAAATTCCCTACCGAAGTCGCCAATTCTGTTACGGAGAAAATATTCCTATGGCATGGGATGGACCACAACATATAGTATGACACCACAAATCAAATCCATTCTCAAACATGCTAGATACATAAAATAAACTAATAACTAAGGGATAATAACCTTACCTCAACCAGATGTTCAAAGATGACCATCGTTGAGCACTCCATCAGCAACTTGTCCCTACAATTTGTCCTCAACAACAAAGGGATATACAAGCACAATATATTATGTGTTAGTATTCGATATAGCTTATTCCATTTAAATATGTATGAATCAATTACACCCATGGATACAAATATTCCTCATTACACATGAAATTGGACAAGAAATGGATATTTATATCAATATAAAACAAGGATACAATGCTAAAACGTCTATCAACACCTTGTCGGAACCGAGAAACCAAGTCCCTCCACCTAGGCCTCCACCACATCAATCATCCATAACAAGGAAATCTCACAAAGACAATGGAAAACTTGGGAACTGAGCACAAATGTATTTCTCAAAGGACAAAGGGATGCAGACTCAAGTCTATAACAACGGGGTAAAATTTTTCTATAAGCTATTTACTCTCCAAGTTTTCTCCTCCTCTAACGCTTCACAATAGGTCAATATATATCCCCTCAATGGGAAATGGAGAGTCGAATTGGAGCGTTTCCCAGTATATGGAAGGCCAAGGATAAAGGCATTCGTTACTTGATGGGGGAAAACACCAAATTTTTTTTTTTTTTTTGAGCATAAAACCTGATGTACGCAAGTTCCAATGGTGCAAGATGTGTGTATGTGAGTTGTAAACTGGTGACCCATGTATGTCTTCAAAAGTGTTTTTTAAAGGGTTATACTAGATCATTAGGGCTATGGTGAGTAAATGGGGTATAGTGAGTTTGCATAGGGACAAGGGAAAGCCACCAAGGCATGATGCATGAGGTGTAGCAAATCACGTTATAACAAGGATGATTCTCGTGAAGATGAGGATGATGATGGTAGTGGTGATGAGGATTATGGTGATGATGATGGGGATTATGTCGACGAAGATGAATATGATGATGATGATGGTGACGATGATTATGGTGATGACGATGATAATGGGGATGATGACAATAATGATAATGATGATGATGATGATGATGACGATGATTTCGATGATGGTTATGATGATTATGAGTAAGATTCTCATGAAGACAAAGATGATGATGGTAGTGGTGATGAGGATGATGGAGATGATGATGAGGATTATGATGACGAATATGAAGATGATGATGATGATGGTGATGATGGTGGTGTTGATGATGATGACCATGGGGACAATGACGATGATGACGATGATGGTTATGATGAAGATGAGGATGATGCCAATGAAGATGAAGATGATGACTGTTGCAGGATCCTAGTCGGCTAGTTGACTAGGTCCTCCAGCCGACTATGGTCGATTCGGTACAGTCAGTCGGTTGGACGACCAACCAAACAGTTGTAACTAAATAACTGAATGTAACATGTATAAAATAGGTTGGTGAGCCAGATCCAAAGATATGTATGTTCATTGTAAATTGCATACTTTCTTATCTATAATATAAATCTAGTTACAGTTGTCCCACTTACTCATATTTGTATTATGGTTAATATCATGTGAATGCTCTCTTTTATTTACAGTTATGTATTACTGGTAATTACCCGACCAACAGACTAAAACATTGGTTCCATTGTTGGTACTACATAATCTGAATGATGTGATGAGCATGTCTAAATGATAACTGAAAGAGAAATGTAAGAGTGGTGGGATAAGAAAGTAACCAACTACATACAGAACTATGTAAGGAAAATTAAACTGACACTTACACAAGCAAGGGAATTTTTTTTTAGTGAAGCGCATGAGAAATTTATAGAATCTCTTCCCCGTGAAATTAAGAAATTTTTAGATACTATTCATGTCCAATTTGGACAAAAAGAATGAGAGACGATTGATGCAAAATCTCTACAACGGTGGCAGAATGAATTTATATGAGTGGCTAGAAAAGACATGCGATGATTTCTATGAAGACCAAGTCATAGAATATCGAACATCTCTTGAAGAATTCGAAAGGAAATTCTATACCAAACAAACCAAATTCTTACTATGTTCTATCCCAACACTGTTATATAAATTTCTGATTGAGAATGGAGTCGGCCATATAGTAGAGTCATGACATTTATTATGTACACCTACTTCAACAAATTGGCAGCAAAAGCAAAAATACAGGGAGCAATTTTTCAATGGATGACAATTGGAGTACTTTATAGGTGAATGATGACCATTTCCAAACCGATCATAGTCGAATAGTAATCATCGGGTCGACAATGGGGGGATAGAAGACCAAATGTTATGAGTAATAAGGTATGAAAGTCTATTTGATGAAAGAAGACAAAGAATGAATCCCTATAAAAAGTCAAGTCTGCTATGACGAAAAAATTATCCAGCTAGTCTCAAACAAACAATAGACATACAAAACTTGAACGAGAAAAGAGCTATAAGAAAAACTAATAGCTAAGGGAGATTGATAGTCCAATACATGAAAAATGAAGTACAAATAAAATGGGTGAGATGGTCAGGCTGCCAAAATTTCTACCTAAGTTGATGGAAAGTCAACCAGTCGCAGAAGGTGAAGTTTCGACACCTGAGGAACAAGCACAAACGATTGTTCTGACCCCACAAAATTTGTGTATTACAATACTAGAAGGCTTGAAGCTCATCGATGTAGTACCTATGATGATAATGACTAGATTAACCATTAGAAAAATAGTCGAGCTCGACATGGGACTAATTCCTGTAAATTGTATTATATGGATTCGACTAGACCAAGGTGGACAAATTCCTGATTAGTTGATGATCCAAATGCCATACCAAGGTAACTGGATTACTTTAACCCCGAAATTTGGAGGACACTCATTTAACTTGTTTTACTTAGAACACTTGGAGGTTCCCCCCTTACCAACACCATTATTGATTGAACCACCTAAATCTTGGAAGAGTTGACTTAGCGACGAAGAGTTTGTAGAAGAAGTATGTATTTTGTGGTACGAGTCGAAGTCACACAACATCAGCAATAATCGAAAAATAGTAAGTGTTTCTATTAGTTCATCTTCTTTGGTAAGTTTGAAAAATCTAACACAATGGCTTATCGAATTCCTGTTAACACACCTATTTTTTACAGGGACGGGGACCCTAAAAAGTATTGGTTTGTATGTGAATCCTTGTGGAAAGCTAACCTAATTGACGATGAAAATCAACAAATTAATCAATTCACATGTGGACTTAAACAAAGCGCTAATTGTTAAAGTATTGTTACTTTGGAAGATATTCTATTGTACTTTTGTTGTATTCTCCTTTGGAGATGTTATTCCTCCATTTGGAGATGTCCTTGATGTAATTGGTCATGTAAAAGTCATGAGGTAAACCCTCCTTTGTAAGTCGAGGAAATAGTACCCACAGAAGTAATATATAAAATGTATTTTGAGTCTCCTAAGGTAGGTCGGCCCTAATTAGGGAACCTGGATGACCTAGTTAGTTATTTGAGGCACTCACCTAATGAATATAAATAGGTGAGGTGCCTCTCTCATTTACACACATCTTACACTCAAGTATTGCGCTGGAGAGAGAGAGAGAGTACCGTGGAAGATGAACAACTATTATTGTTGATGGGCTTTTACATTGTCTTGGTCGAATTCTATACTGAGGAATTTTTTTGGGGTTTTCTACCTTGTGGTTTCCCCCAAGAAAATGTTTGTGTTCTCTTGTGTTGCTGCATTTGTCTTTCTTTCAGTAATCCTTTGCTTATGGTTATGATGATAAATGTTTTAGATCTTGTATAACCATTAAAATATAACATGGTATCAGAGCCACCCTGAAATAAATCTTTGTGCAGTCGAAACAATGCTACAACTACAGCTATTGAAGATTAGGGTTTCATGCTTGAAAACCCTAAACGACTAAAAATAGTCATTTTGGGACATTCGCTATATCTAGATATTGGAGAAGGACCAAGAGCCGAAAATTTTACAGGAATAATATAAATTCCTTATGTACCCTATGTGAACGTTTCAGCCTCAAATTCGCTATAATATAGGAGGTATGATTCCTCCAACTCATGGTTCCATCCTCTCCCAGAATTCAACCTTAAACAGGTGATCTAGGGAGAATCGCTATATCTCGGGCAAGGAAGGTCCAAATGAAATTTAGGAAGAATTTCCATATAGGGAATGGATTTTAGTTTCTATGGTAAAAATTTTAGACCCTGAAGGTGAAACAGTCACACATGGCAGTATATACAAGTTAGTTATGTTGAACAGTCCTGAAATCAGTCACCTTGGTAAAATTCACATAAGTCCCACATGGTGAATCCAATGCTGCTCTAACATGTGGTTTTGGAAAGAAGACAAGTCAATATACCTTAGGAAGAAGTTTCAGACCTTGAGGAGCTAAAATTTTGGAGCTATAGAAGAAACAAGATCAATCATTTCTGTAGAAGAAACCAGAGAAAAACTAGGGCTTCCTATTTTGGGCACTTCCCTCCACCAATCAGTTGAATAAGGAGGACCATAAAATTCACCCTAGGAAGGCACATCTATCTATGTAAGAAGTTTCACATTTTGTGGACTTTCATTTTTTGACCTAATGCTACTACCGAAGAAAACTAGGGCATCAAATATTCTGCAGTTCTGTCCACAATTTTGGGAAAATAAGTATGATGCTCAGCTTTCCTTGAGGAGGCACATATTTCTATCCAATCATATATGAAAGATACCTAAATTGAAAAATAATGGTTTCTCTATCAAACCCTAGGTCCACTAGAAGAAGTCATTCAAAAGATCCTTCAAGCAAGCATCAAGTGGACGCATTCTCACTGGTAAGTTTCATCCTCTCTATTTCCATTTGAGGTTTTCATTTTTATCATAGTGACAAACAATACCAAGCTTTAGGACAAGATTGAAAGAGTCGAGAACTTCTAAGCATGGAATTATAGAGAACTTACCATACTTGAAGAAGCATGCCATGAAGAACTATGTCAAAGAAGAAGCTGCAAATCCAGACAGATATAAATTCAAAGCAAAACAAAAGAAGGACCTAGTCAAAACAAAGATGAGTATTGTCATCTCCATTGGATCTCACATGTATCATCCTTGAAGACTCCCAAGGATATGTTTGATGCAATGAACAACATGTATGAAGATGACCTTGAGAACTCAACTCAAGAATGTGAAGGTGCAATGTCAGAAAACATTCAATGATTACTTCACAAGAAGATCTCATCTCAAGGAGCAATTAGAAGCCGTTGAAGACAATGTCAAAGAAGCAGAACCATAAATTACAACTCTGAATAATCTTCCTAATTCAATCAAGAGAGTTGTTCTAGTAGGAAGATCACACATGGAGAAATGCATGATTGATTGAAGAAGAGATGACATTCAAGCCCTAACAACTCAGGCCAAGAAGAGAAAGAACAAGAAAGAAGAACATTCCCTCCAAGAATAGAAGGACATCTCACAACTCAATAGTTCACTTGTGATGAGAAAGGACACTTTGCAAAAGAAGGTCCCAAGAAGGAAGAATGGAAGGATGATATGTTCTAGAAGTACCAGTCAATCATACATAATGATGTTTGGATATGACCTCAAGACATGAAGGGAAGTTTTATGAAGTCATCCAAGTAGATCTTCAAGATCAAGTATACCGCCGATCAAAGTATCAAAAGATACAAAGTAAGTTTCATAGTTTCTATCAACAGAGAGAGTCAATTATGCTCTAGGAACTAGACACACCTCTTTAGTAGTGGATGTTACACTAGACAATTGGTGTAATCAAAGTAGAAGAACAAATCAAACAACCTATATGGTTTGAGACTCTCTACAGAGAAACGCCTATGGAAAAAAGGATTTGTACAAGTCCAAAAGGAACCCATGGGATAGCACATACAGTCACATGAGAAACTTGAGGATAAACTAGAGTGATGGAGATCCTAACCTTTACTACAAGGTTGAAGATAGAATCCTATAAAGGACAAGAGAAAACTTGCAACAAAGTTTGAGATGAAGGATCATGATATATAATGACCTCGACAAGTGACATGGATGGATACAAAGAAGACTAACAATAGAGGAGGCTACCCGTCACCCCAATGTCCTAATACAGATGCAGAGAGAGGATGGTGCTCCACCTCAGAGGGAGTGACTATGGTAGATATCAAAGTTTAAGAATCTTGACATGATTCTTGAGATTAGAGCTATGATGAAATCCAGAAGACATTTTACTTATCCAAGTAAAATATGTAGAGCAAATGGTGTGGTACCTAAAGGGTATTGCAAAGGTATGATGACTTTGATTGAGTTGGTAGTATTACGTACTTCAACATATTGCAGAAAGCATAGTGTTTCTCTCAATACAACCAAGGATGAATATATTGCAGATGAGAAGAAAGGAAGTAAAGATTCCTCAAGTAACGAGGAATATGATTCAGAAGAATTATACCCATGAATATGAAGATTATACTCTCATCCATTTCATCATTGGATAAGAAAGGATGCGCTAGTAGGACACACAGACACAGTCCTATTTGATATGTGGCATAAGAATACTTGCTCAATATTTCTGATCATGAGAAAAATAGGAACAGGTCCTCAAAATCAAACGATGAAGTTGAACACATTTGGCAGAGACTCCAGTAATTCAAGAAGATAGAGATCAAGATGGAGTCTACCACATAAGCAGAGATAAGTATTTGAATTGTCATTTCCTATATATCTAGTTGTTCAAGATGTGTACATAGATATGTTTCTAGATTCAGGAAATGTATTATGCATATTAGAATATTTGTAATATACTACTAATATGCATGATGGGTAAGTGGCTTATGGTATTCTACAACGTTCCATTGCTACTTGTGAAATAATGTCTTGGAAAGATGGAAGACATATATAAAGTTACCATATATAGATGATTGTTGCATTAGCGGAAATAGTTGCATGATTATATGACATATATCTTTATGTATTGCATTATGAATATGTTACAAAATGTTTCTAGTCATACAATTGTATTTGACTTGTAGGAAGGATTGTATGCAATCACCCACAAAAGAATAATGATGCAAGTTGTGAATGTATAATATCTTTGCGAACGTACAAGAGAAGAATGATGCAGTTATAGATGCACAAAAGAAGAATGATGCAAGTTGTGAATGTACGATATTGTTGCGGATGTAAAAGAGAAGAATGATGTAGTTACAAATGCACAAAAGAAGAATGATGCAAGTTGTGAATGTACGATGCAGTTGCGGATGTACACAAAGAAAATGTCAGAGAACAAGTTGTAGAAAGGAGCTGTAAAGATCAAGTATGTTCCTACAAAGGAACAAGTGGCAAGTGTGTTGACTAAGAATCTGGCTCATGGAAAGTTTGAATACTTTTGAGACATGCTTGGTGTAGTCTGAAAGTACCTCCCTTGAAAGAGGGAGTGACAGTAGATGGAAGAAGGATGCAGTGGTGAGTATCTCAGTCTAGAGTAGGGTAAGTCTGGCTAGGATTGTTTGGCCTGAAAGGGTTAATCAGATGAGACCTGTTGATCCTAGGGGGATTAGTATGTCTGGCTAGATCAGCTTAACTCAAGTGGGTTTTTGATCCAGGACAAGTCTTGTTGGTCCCCAGGAATATCCATCTGTCTAACTAGGCTTTTTGGCTTGAAAGGGTTAGTAAGTTAGACAAAATGCCTGGGTGAATATACCAGAGAACTCACCGTGATGTTGCTCTGAGATAGTTAGAGGGAAGGATGGTTGTTACAGTATTGCTATACTATTGAGATGTTTTCTTTTAGTAGTGTTACACTGATGATTGTTGAGATGTGTAATTCAGTATTGTTATACTGACGACTGTTGAGATGTTTAGCTCAATATTGTTATACCGATGGATGCTGAGATGATTGGTTCAACATTGATATGTTGAGATGGTTGATTTAGTATTGTTATACTGAAGACTGATTGAGATATATGTTTCAGTATTGGTATACTGATGATAGTTCTAGTATTGTTATATTGGAAATTGATGAGATGTGTGCTTCAATATTGTTATACTGATAGTTGAGATGATAGTTTCAGTGTTGTTAAATTGATTGTTCACATGTTCTCAGTGTTGTCACACTGATGATTGTTAATATAGTTTTAGTATTCCTATACAGATGTAGATCTTTCAGTATTTACATACTAATGATGCAGATGTTGATGTTTCAATATTTACATATTGATGATGCAGATGATGATGTTTCAGTATTTACATACTGATGATGTAGATGATGATGTTTCAGTATTTACATACTAATGATGCAGATGGTGATGTTTTAGTATTTACATACTGATGTTGCAGATGATGTTTCAATATTCACATACTGGTCTTGAAGAAGAAGATTCAGTATTCATATACTGACGTGACAAAAGATGATTCAATATTCACATACTGATGCTACAAAAGATGATTCAGATGATTCAGTATCCACATACTGATACTACAGAAGACGATCTAGAAGATGATCCAATATTTATATACTAATAGAAGATGATTCAGCACATACATAATATGATTTAGTATTTACATACTGAGATCGATGATGATGTTCCAAACCTTCCTATGACATATACAGATTCACCAGTCAGTTGTACAGTTGTAATTATGGTTGTTGTTGATGTAGAATACCTTTTTAATTAAGAGGGTGCATTAAAGTATTGTAACTTCGAAAGATATTCCATTGTGATTTTGTTGTATTCTGCTTTGGAGATGTTATTCCTCCATTCAGAGATGTCCTTGATGTAATTGGTCATGTAAAATTCATGAGGTAAACCCTCCTTTGTAAGTCAGGGCAATAGTACCCACATAAGTAATATATAAAATGTATTTTGAGTCTCCCAAGGTAGGTCATCCCTAATTAGGGAACTTGGATGACCTAGTTAGTTATTTGAGGCACTCACCTAATGAATATAAATAGGTGAGGCGCCTCTCTCATTCACACACATCTTACACTCAAGTATTGCGCTGGAGAGAGAGAAGAGAGAGAGAGAGAGAAAGAGTCTACTGTGGAAGACGAGCAACTATTATTGTTGTTGGGATTTTACACTGTCTTGGTCGAATTCTATACTGAGGAATTTTTGCGGGGTTTTTTCCCTTGTGGTTTCCCCGAGGAAAATATTTGTGTTCTCTTGTGTTCTCTTGTGTTCTCTTGTGTTGTTGCATGTGTCTTTCTTTCAATGATACTTTTCTTATGGTTACGATCTTATGATGTTAAATATTTTAGATCTTGTATAACCATTAAAATCTAACACTAACATGGTACATGATTTTTTTGGAAGAAGGTCCTAAGTCCAAACATCAAATAAAAGACAATTTCTTGGAATTTGTCAAAGTCGACGATACAAAGCACATGGCGGGACATAAGCTCAAACAAATAAAGCAAAGAATAGGAGAGTTTGTCGTAGAGTACGACCAAAGATTCACAGATATTTTGAGTCAGATTCCTTTAAGCTTGATCTTTCCCTAGTAATTCAAGTTTTCATCGATGGACTCCAACAATGAACCAAGACACCAATATTAATGAATGAGTACACAACATATGAAGATGAATTGAAGAAATGACTACGGGTCGAATCAAATATTGAATATACATCTGGACCAATTGATCACAGACTAGAGGAAAAATTTGAAAGTATACAAAGATCACTGCAACACTGAATAATGCGGTAGAATGACTTATGGTGCTCAACATGTACAACAGAAGGCCATACCAAGGACAACTTCCCATACGAAGAATGAATAAGATATCATGCAAATACATATCAAATGGACCTAGAACAAATTAAAGAAGTACCATGTATATTTCTTGAGGAAAGAAAGCCCAAAAAAATTTAGAAGATGCATAGGATCTACTTCTGCGATATATGTGAAAGATTTGAACCTCACTCGACCACATTCTGTCCGTATAATGCCGAAAATATCAATCCCAAGTGATGTGGAATATGTCGAATAAATCAGCACACCACAATCAAATGCATCAAGAACTTAAAGACTATACTTGGCTTCCATATTGTATACGAGACACAAACAGTTGAGCAAAAAGGTCGAGACGACTACAATGTAGAACAACACAACAATAACAACAACAACCGATGAGGATGATATAATGGTCGAGGAAGAAACAATAATCGAGGATACCGATCGCCCAGGTGTGGCAAATCTTGATGCTTTGTATCCTATAATGAGCACGATTTAATGGTAAGGAATGGGATACTGAAGATCATCACTTGTACATATAGCTACGTGGCAATCTCTTCTTTTCCTTGCGTGAGGCAGCGATGCAGGTCCTAACACAGAGAGAAATAAGGGTAAGAACATGAATCCATTTACAAACCCTAGCATTCCCATGGGCATGAACATAGCAAAGTAAAACAACTTGAATGCATGATATCTATAACACCAATACAATTGAAAACTAGTCATATGTTATGTCTTTAGTAGGTATCCATGTCATATTGCTTGATCTAGATAAATGTGTTTAGTACATATCACTCAATATTAATTTCATTGATATCATGGGAGACAATTTCATTTCTTATAAACTTTAAAGAAAGTTTTTTCACCAATTTTTAGAAGGGATTTTTTTTAGTTCAGATGAATTTTCAGAAATTATAAAATAAAATAAAATCATATTTGGAATGTAATGCATGAAACCAAGATACTGGTAGATAAAAAAAATATGTCAGGGTGGATATAAGCTAAAGAAGCTAAATTGGATGATATCTAAATTGAAATAACTTTAGCTTCCCCCTTTCAAGTGGGGATCCTCATGCTTTGGGATATGCAGAATGAGGTTGCTTTAATTTTTTATGTCTACATTGCATCCTTTAAAGGTACCATGTTTTCTATATTCTTCAATGTTAATGGGTGAAACATGAGTGCATGCTTTAGAATTTTACAAGATGATATACTGTCTTTTAAGGGACTCACTATATTAGCATTCCATTCTCAAGGAAAAGCATGGAAATTCCATAAGACATGAAAATTTTGGAAGAAGCCAAAGTGAGATGTTACTCCCATATTAATCAATGAGTGATTGTAGTCATCTCAACTATTGTGACTTTATATAAAAATAATCAATGTAGACTATAGTACTAACATAATCATTTGGGAATGACTCACAAAAAGAAGACAGGGAAGAGGCCACAGTTGGTGAATGTGGGAGGCTACTAGATGAGCTACTTTCCATGGATTGTGAGCGTTGAAAATACAATTTTGGTGGATTTCTAATAATGTGATTTCCCTCACTCATATTGTCAACATCAAGGTGTTGGCAGGGGTATTGGGTAAGTGAGGTGCGCAGCACTACGGAGGCTGTGCAAGCTCACATGCTATCGCGAAGGACCACAACAGCGCTATAAATGGAAGAATAAGCATTTTTGGAATTCTTCATGCAATTTTGTACCGATTGACCACATTTTGTGGATATAGGTCACTAGTTGTTAGAAGTTAGTTAGAAGTGGACCTTGGATGTAAAGGCGCAAGCCTATATATAGAGCTAGAGTTGCAATAGTAAATATAAAAACTTGGAGAAAGAACTCTGGAGAAGAACTTGTATTTTGGGTATCTTTTTGCATCTGCATTTATTGTGAGAGGGTTTTTGGCTCTATTTGTGTCGATCAGTTTTCAGTCTCCTGCTGTGGAGACCTACTGCATGTTGTGAATCTATTTCCCAGAAGTAATATGACATGACAGATGTTTCCCTAAAGTGCTTTTGTCTCTTATTTTCATGTTTTTATGGTCTACAATGATAATGATGGATGTTTACTGGATCTGTTATATGAATGATTGTTACTGTTGCGATGAGTAAAGTAATGCGATCCATTAGCTATCTACTGGTTATAAATCTGTGATGAATGATGTGATTTTAATAAAACGATCTCTAGAGTGTCTATTGATTATGAAGTTAAGTCATTCATGCCATGCCCTCCCTTCTTACTGTTAGAAACTTGGTTCCGAAAGCTCTCCCTCGATATCTCGCGTGAGACTTCATCCACTCTATGGGTGTTGCCGGGTGGGGTCAAACCTGTCTGGGCCAGTGCTCAGGGAGATCACGCTGGTTGGGAGTCGACAGAGTGGGAACCCCTGTTGACGAGGCTTTGTTGGTGGGTCGCGCCAACAAATGATTCTGTTGTCAAGACCTCGTTGCAACTGAAGGGAGGATATGTTGTGGCATTCGACAAAACCAGAGATTGAATATTGGTTTGACCTAAAGCTGAAAGAGTTCGTTGAAACAAAGAATCAGAACCCGGAGCTGTCGACAACCAGGTGGCTAAACAGATATATCTACGACGGTCCGTATGAATGGTTCTTTTGTGAATTCTCGATCATACTATATGAATGGCTAGTGCAGTTTACTTATAATAAGAATAACCATCAAGGAGGAGAGCCGACATCTCGGACTCCTTGACTGATCCGGGAGCTACAAGAAACCAATAACAAAGCATCATGAGTTGTCAAAGTGTGGCTTGATAGTATTATGGAAGGATACATTACTAAATTTGCAGTTGATACCAATAAGGCATACAACGAAGCAGAAAGAGAGTTCTTCAACGGGCCATGAGGTAGGTTCTTGTTGTCTCTACAATTATCTATTAAGATGCTTATCTGTGAGAAGGGTATTCTAAAAATGCACCTCAAGTAGTGGAACTCTGG
Source organism: Pseudotsuga menziesii (assembly GCA_001517045.1). Classification (NCBI taxonomy): domain Eukaryota; kingdom Viridiplantae; phylum Streptophyta; class Pinopsida; order Pinales; family Pinaceae; genus Pseudotsuga; species Pseudotsuga menziesii. The sequence continues at coordinate 671,539 of LPNX010759132.1, read as the reverse complement.
TGTGCGGAGGTCATGGACACTGCGAGGAAAGGGGGAAGGCAAATGGAAAGATAAGGGGTAGATGGGTATGAGTTCTAAGGAATTTGTGAGGGTCGACGAGGAAACAAGTGGTTGTACGAGGGGAGGAGCAAGGTTTCTACAAGAGAAGAGGAAGAGGACAGGGGAAGGTCCTGCTGCGATCGAGATACAAGACAACGAAGAACAACCACACGGGACGAAGTGACCCTACAGTGATGACAAGGACGAACAGACCCAGGCTACGCCCAAGATAGCGAGAAGCTTGAACCCCAGCAGTAACGTGTCCACACCTTTGCGCACTACTCCACCAATAGGTAGAAAAGCGCATTCTACATCACCTTATCTGACGTTCCAGCAGCAGTCGAGTAGTAGAACACTGTTTGTAGGAAGAAGGCCCAGAATGGCGGGCGACGAGATGAAGTTACCAATATTCCATGGAAACCAGACCCATGAACCAGAGCAGTATTACTTCTTATGTGAAGCAGTTTGGACTGCCAGACAAAGTGTGGACAACGATATTAAGACAAGCCAATTGGCGACCACCCTTAGGGGTCGTGCACTTGACTGGTACATGAGATTCATGCAGGTTCCTCAGGGGACAGTGGTGAAAACACTGAATGAGATCCAAGAAGGACTATTCGAGGAATTTAAGAAACCTTAAATATGAGGCCCAATATATTACAGAACTCGAGGAAATCAAGCAGTTTTCGAATGAAACTATTTGGGATTTTGATGAATAGTTTAAGACGTTGATGGCTCAAGTCAGCTTCATAAGGAGTGGTTCATTAGTGCACTGGTTCTGCACATCAGACAGTTGTTAATGCAGCAAAAGATCGCAATGCAAAATGAGGCTCTGGAGATGGTGATGAAGTTGGAAGCTTCACCTATTGGGGAGACTACATTTGGCATGAACCAGATTTAGGCGCAGCTAGAAAATTTGACACTCCAGCTGTAGGATATTAAGCAGGCAAAAGAAGAACATGATGACCTCTGGTGCATGCAGTGTCGTATGGATGGACACACCAAGGACACTTTTCCAACTTTCAGAAACTATTTTCTCTCAGGTGCACCAAACCCTTTGAGTTGCGGAGGCGTTCCATGGTGTCGCGTATCTTAGGTATACGGGCATCGACACAAAAACTGTAGTTACATGCAGAAGATGGTTATGAAGGCATAAAGTTTGTATTGCTCCTATTTGTTGCTTCGTAGGGCACAAGGACAAAGATTGTCAAGCTTACAACCTGCTTCAAGAAAGAACATGCGATTCATATTTTGTGAAGGGCCAAGATCCCCATGCATTCCAGTAGTCACAGCGCAGATGGTATAGCTAATAGTACAGTATACACCACCTCCGCAAATGCAGATTATTCCGTCGCAGTCGCAACCATAGTCCACACCACAGCCGCAATTCGTAGCACAACCACAGTTTGCACTGCGAACACAGTATAATCAAGTGCCGACTGTTCAGACTCAACCGTAGTATGTCAAGCAGCACACTACGTTTAGCAGCAACCGAATCCCCTGCAGTAGCTAGCCCAACCAGAATATCAGCAAATCAGAGGATTTCGAGGACGATTCTTAGGAGGATTTAGGGGACAAGGAGGAGGCTTCGAACAAGGAGGAGGACGAGGTCGAGAATCCATCCAATGTTACACTTGCAGGGTATTTGGCTACTATCAGAGGGAGTGTCCCCATCCGCAATGTACATGCTTCACGGAAAGCGAGCATAATGTCGAAATTGCCCTCAATTGATTGCGAAGTGGCAGGTCAAAAACATCCCTCAATTGCATAACTAGTTCCAAACCCAAAATCAAGTGCAGAATCAACATTCGTTGCAGAATCAGCCTCAAATCCTATTGCAGACTCAAAATCAGCTAATGAACCCACTGCCAACTCAAAATTCACCTCTGAACCAAGCTCAGAACCTGAATCAAGGATCCACGGTTGTGGCAATTCTTGCAGAGCCCATAACCCAAACTGTCAATGTTGTTGTTGTCACTCGTGCATGTACGACGACCGGAGAAGATGGACCCTGTCAACAAGCTCGGTTTGTGGGGAAGAAAAATGCAATATTTGATATTACGATAGAGAAGGAGACATTCTTTTAGGCTAAGCATGCGATCAAGAGGAATCTGGGTAAGTTTCCTATTGTTGAAATGCCATCTGCTTTTGATCCTTCTGTAGAGGTAGGACCATCGCGACAACATGGTACCTTGCAATAGTTCTTTGAGAGCTATCTGTCACTAGCTGGAGATCCTGGGGCTCTCGGAGAAATTGAGAAGTTGTTATTCCAATGGAATCAGACGCTAAAGGATTCCGTAGTAAATTCCCTCTAGAAGAGAAAGACAGGTAAAAAGATGAGAATGAACATCCAGATAGGGGACTATGAAGTTGATTCAGTTATTCTGGATCTAGGGTCGGATGTGAATATTTTGACCAAACAGACTTGGCAATTGATGGGTAAGCCAACATTGGGGTGGTCCCCTGTGCAACTGTGACTAGCAAATCAGGCCAAGGTTCAGCCTATTGGCCGTGTCTCGAACTTGGTCGTCGATATCAAAGGTATGAAGACATATGTTGATTTCTACGCCATTGAAGTAGTTGATGGTGGAGGTTCTTATCTTGCGTTGCTGGGGATTGGATGGGCTAATGATAGCATGGAAGTTATCAAATTCAAGAAGCGGGTTATGACATTCGAAAACCAATATATAAGAGTTATTGCTCCCATGGACCCCTAGGAAGGACGCCAATATATTGAACCTATCAAGGATGAGGATGGTAGAGGCTGGGATCATGCCTACAATATCTCCAAGGACTACATCCACCCTACTACCGATGGCGAACTCGGATAGCATAGCGCTAGATCTACGTCCTCTGATTCTGATGATGCTCTAGAAAATTGGCAAAATCAACTTCATGAGGTGTCTGTTAGAAAGTATGGACTGATCACGCAATCTCTAAGCCGTGTTATGACTGAGATCGTTGAGCTGCCGATCTACGAGGGGCTACCAGAGTGTCTGAATTCCTCTAAGAATTTGAAGAGAAAGTGTTTGAGCCGCAAAGGCTGTTGGAACTGGAGGAAGAGTTGAAGGCTACCCCAACACACTGGTGGGTATCTCACAAACAGGAAATCCATGAATGGGCACCATGTTGATGATTGATGCTGGTGCGCTTTAGTGATTCAGAGACTTATCCCGCTGGGAGATATGATGGGTGGACTAACCCAACCGGTCATTTAATGGAATGTTAGGCTTTATGGGAATCGTGACCCAAGGATGAGTGGGTCCATGCTTTCGTTCATACTTTGGATGAAATGCCTAGATCCTAGTATCTAGCTACAAATCTGCGCAGAACCATAACTACTTGGGAGGAGCTATCAATTCATTTTGCGCAGACTTTTAGTTTCAGGGACGCTAACCCTGAGGTCCACAATGCACTCCAACTCATCTGCGAAGTAGTATTGAAGGTTGTGCCAACCGCATACCCTGTAGATCCACTTGCGCAGTGCCATATGCAATCCTTGATGACGTGCTACAATATATTTGGTGAACCTGAAGATGATGATGACATGAGGAATGTCAATATTCCGAAATCAGAAGGGAATCGCAATGTTGCAGCACCAGACATACCAATCGATCCCATGAGTTAGCCACTGAACATATGAAAAGTTAACATTGGGACAGAAGAAAACCCAAAGTTTGCTTATGTTGGGACTATTGGTACGATAAGATGATGGCACAGATCACAGATCTACTGCATGAGTTCCAGGATCTATTTCCGACATGGTTCTCGAAAATGAAAGGGATATCAGGGGATCTAGGGGAGATGAAAATCCCATTGAAACTGGACCTGAAACCTGTGCGACAGAGGCCATATCGACTGAACTCGCGATACAAAGAATGTGTCAAAGCTGAGCTTGACCAGATGTTAGACGTTGGAATCATTGAGCCTGTTGAAGAGTAAGAATGGATAAGCCCTATGGTGGTTTAGGACAAAAAGACTGAAGAAGTTCGCATTTGTGTCAACCTAAGGAAGCTGAACGATGTCTGCCTGCATGATTCATTCCCCACCCCCTCTACAAATGAGGTCCTTGAAGGGGTAGGCGTTCAGGAGATGTACTCTTTCACGGATGGATTTTTGGGGTATCACCACATCCGAATCGTGAAGGAAGATCAGCATAAGACCACATTCATCACTGAAAGGGGTTGTTTTCAATATACAGTCATGCCTTTTGGATTAAATAATGTACCAGCAATATTTTATCGGGTGGTTGTTGCTACGTTCAAAGACTTCATTCAGAAGTTCCTACAGGTATACATGGACGATTGGACAGTTTATGGTTTGGTTAGGGATCACTTAGCAAATATGCGAGTGATGCTGGAAAGGTATCGACAACATCAAATTGCACTGAATTCAAAGAAGTGCATTTTCTGTGCACCATTCTGAATACTGTTAGGCCACATCGTGTGCAAGCAAGGGTTGTTGGTTGACCCTACAAATATTGCACTTATCCTTAGTCTGCCACCACCTACTAATGTGAACATGCTTTGGGTGACGCTGGGACACATGGGGTACTATCGCAAGTTCATCAAAGGATATGCCACGATTACGGCCCCTATGGAGAAGCTACTGAAGAAGGATGTTGCATTTGAGTGGAATCACGAGTGTCAGGGGAGTTTCGACACTCTGAAGGCCAAGATGGCATCGGTGCCTATCCTGGTATTGCGTGATTGGAACAAGGAGTTCCATGTCCATGTTGATGCCTCTTCCATTGCGCTAGGGGTAGTACTTGCGTAGCCAGGTGAGGGTGACCTGGATCATCCAATCGCATTTGCAAGTAGGAAGTTGTCTTTTGTAGAAAGAAATTACACAATCACCGAGAGAGAGGGCTTGGCCATGGTTTATGTGCTGCAAAACTTTAGGCATTATCTGTTGGCAGGTCACTTCAAAATGTTCACAAACCATTCTGCTTTGCAATACTTGGTCAATAAGCCTGTGTTGGGGGGAAAGATCTGTCGATGGCTACTACTTTTTTCAGGAATTTGACTTTGAGGTAATTGTGAAGCCAGGACGGTTGAATGTTGGCCCCGATCATCTGTCTCGCATTGAGATAGGAGAAGAACCTACCAATATTGATGATGGATTGCCCGATGTGCAACTATTCCGGGTAGAGATCGCAGATGACCATTATGCTCCAATCATTCAGTTCTTGGCAACTGGAGTTGCTCAAGAGGACTTGTCAACCAATCAGAAGAAGCAGTTGGTAGTGGAAGCTTCGGATTTCCAACTGATCGCTGGGAAATTATACAAACTTGAACTAGATGAAATCTTGCGACGGTGCATCCCACCACATGAGCAAGGATCTATTCTAGCAGAAGCACATGCAGGAATCACGGGCGACCACTACGGAGGTAGGGCTACTGCGCGCTGGGCTATGGTGGCCTACCTTACATAATGATGCAACATATTATGCACGAAGTTGCGATGTCTGTCAGCGCGTCGGCAAACCATCATGGTGGGATGAGATGCCGCTTGTGCCACAGGTAACTCTACAACCTTTTGATAAATGGGTCGTGGACTTTGTGGGTCCAATTAATCCACCAGGAAAGAGGACTAGTGCGTGGTACATCATTACAACAACCGATTATCTGACAAGGTGGGAAGAGTCCGCGCCAGTCGTGGATTGCATTGCTGCGACAATAGCCAAGTTTATATTCGAGAATATTGTGACAAGGTTTGGATGTCCCAGGATATTGATGAGTGACCAGGGTAGTCACTTTATCAATCGAACCGTGAAAGCACTAACAGAGGAGTTTCAGGTGCAACATCAGAAAAGCACACCCTACCACCCGCTGGAAAATGGAACTGTCGAGGCCTTCAACAAAATATTAGAAACCGTGATTACAAAGGTATGCAATACTAATCGCGATTATTGGGATTTGAAAATTCCAGCGGTACTATGGGCATATCGCACCACTTGTAAAATGTTGATGGGACAGACATCGTTCAAATTAGTATATGGGCAAGAGTCATGGAGTACATTGTTCCTAGTCTGTGGATTGCTGCTACGACAGGCATGGATGATGCAGAAGCATTAGAGGAGCGCATCGCACAGTTGGTCCAGCTAGAAGAGGACCGATTTGTCACAGGCTTCCACTAGCGTGTTGAAAAGGATCGACAAAAGGCGTGGCACGATCGCCACATCAAGAAAAAGCAATTTACACAAGGAGATTTGGTGCTGTTATATGACAGTAAGTTCATGAAGCATCCAGGTAAGTTATAAATGCACTGGTTAGGTTCCTATCTTGTTCATTCAAATACTTATGGGGGTGCAGTTCAATTACAACAATTAGATGGTGTGGTGCTGCCCAAACTTGTGAATGGCAGTCACTTGAAGGCCTATAGAACAGGACCTGAGCCGCGCAATGCTTGAGACACTGTGCAAGAAAAAAAAATGGTAGATTGCAGTGAGGCGAGCACAGAGGGAGAAGCTACGCAAGGATAACACTCAGTATTGTTGAGAGGGAGACCATTGACGACAGCCGCAAGACTATGAGGTGGTCAAATCAATAATAAATATAGACAGTTAATACAGTTAGCTGGCGGTGCTTGATGAAGCGACGCGCATTTATGACTGATCCGACCGTCAATAAGATGGGATCGACGCCGGATTTGGGGTTATTATTGTCATATTGGGTCAGGATGAATACGAGAGATTTGGCAATGATGAGTTGGATTGGGAAAGTGATTATAAGAACATGCGGGATGTGAGCACAAGGTATTGTTCAATTGAGTTGAGAGAAGTGTTGAGCTCAGTGCAAGAGTAGAATTGAGTGTGATAGACAAGGAATGAAATTTCGGTTGCATTGTGAGGATTACAGAGTGCAGCATGTTGCGCACTCCCGACACAGTTGATATTTTGAGCGAGCAAGAATCCCCCATCTGGCCCACGTGGGTTGAAGAGGAAGTCATGAGCATGCCAATCAAATCCTCTTCGATCCCTAGAGCGAAGCAGAAGGCCTAGCAGCCCAGTTCCACACCGCCGCATAAGAGATACACACGCACGACTGTTACAGTGCAAGGGGAAGAACTAACACAGACCGGACCATCAAGTTCGAGAGCTGTTGAGTCTGCAGTGCCCAGGGGCGTCTCTATTAATGATATCCCTAGATATGTTGCTCCAACATGACAAGGGGTGAAGCCAAGGAAGCTCACCAAGAATCAGAGGTATCCGCCGAAGTTGTTGCTGCTTCCAGAAGGGATGACTTTCTCGATGGACATCATACCCGCCTTGGTCAAGATGAAGTATGAAGACCATGATTTGCTGCTACTAAAGGACGTAGCGAAGGAGCCTTACCATTCGTTGTCGATGGTACCTGGCACGCCTATTAAGCGGATTCCTCACCCATGGGCGCAGGGCTTGGACAGGTCTGGGTTGTTGGGGCTCATTAACATGCCTCATTTTGGGAGATTGAATGAATCAAATGCTTGCGTCAAACAATTGTTAGCATGCTTTCATGGTGGGATGCTCTAGTTGGACAACCCTATTCTGGTCACGGTGGACCTAATTGCCGACATTACGGGGTTGCCAAAGGTGGGTGAAGATCGGGCGCAGTATTTCAGAGGGCGGGATAATGACAAGAAGCTTGCCCAACAGTTGAAGGAGAGATTTGGATTGCAACGCAATGGTTGAGCATATCTCATCGACAGTATTTCTGAGCGATCAATGCGTATTGGGGCATGCATTTTGGCTAGCAAGATCGTCCGGAAGAATCGACCTATCCAATGCAATTCAAGTGTGGTTGCATGTGTGCAAAAATGCGCAAAAGGGGTGCAAATGAACTGGTCTTTGTTTCTGTTGAACCAGTTGTTAGAAGATGTTGTTGGTGCTCACGTCGGGGAATGCAGTTTTTCCTATAGTTGGTTGTTAATTATCATTGCTTTAGTCGCATGGATGGAGCCAGAGGACTACCAACCAATGTCAGTTGTTGCAGAAAATGTGTGCAAAGGTGCACGCTATCAGAACTTATGGTGGGTCGCGGAACCCAGTCGATAGCAGGACTGTGCTATCCATTTTTAGGTCTATTGGGAGGCGCTACAGGTCGCGGCCATCAAAGTTCCCCATTTATCCACTGCCATCGCATCCCAATATCTAAGGATCATTCAGTTTGCTATCAAGCCGCATTCCATTTACATCCAGGCGCGTAGGGATCCCAACAAACAATGGCTGCCTATGGCCTACAAAATCACCGATGCAGAATTGGAGGCTGTCGTTCAAGATTGGCCAGCTGACTGGCGCAAACCTATGAGCGCGTAGGAGATCTCTATAGGGCCACCAACAGATGCCCTTGATGAGCCAGTCCAAACAGGGAAAGATCTCCATGACTCTGATGGAGAGTCATCGACGGACTCTGATCCACAAGCCCAACGCATGTTGGAGGAGTTACGCACTAAAATACGCATGGACTTCGACACCGATAGCATCTCCCACTCAGTGATGGAGAACCAATTGCAACGGCTTATCAAGGCTGTCACTGACGCAATTGATGTTGCGGTGCAAGCTATGCGCGTGTCCAGTCAAGAAGGGTTCACCGCGGTAAGTGTTAAACTAGATTCTCTTTTTGCTGTTGTTTCAAAAGCGACACCAGAGAAGGTTGTGATGCAGGATTTCTCGATGATTAGCACCGAGTCGTGGGTCAGGAACGTTCAAGTTCCTTCGACTGCAATCGACGCGGGAAGTACAGAAGTGAACTCACTGCTGCAGCCGTTGCCGAGCATTGCTGTCAATCTCAATATGTTACCTACCCAAGTCTTAGTGTAGCTGCAGCAAGGTGTCGGCTAGGAGTTAGATTACAGGCAGAAGGAGCTTAGTGATGGGTACGTGCAGTCACAGGATGCCGCAAAGAAGTTGCAGGAGGAAGCTGAAGAGCTGCGAAAGCTCAACGAGTAGCTGGCAGAAGAAAAGGCACGAGAGATTGCCACTTTGAAGCAAACACAGGCAGAGCTGCAATGGAAAGCCATAGATGAAATCACTGAGTTAAAGAAGGAGCAAGACTGCCTCATTATCGAGAAAGTGCAGCTCTGTGCCAGTTGCGGCGAGGTTGAGCAAGTGATTGACGAGGCCTGTCAACACATCTATGAGAGCACAACAGAACTCACTGACATCGCCAAAGCTAAGTGACTTGGGGAGGTGCTTGGCCAGAACCAGTTAACTAACAATATGTTGAATTCTCTGGTTTACCCCGACACGCCGCCGGAACAGATTGTCGAATAGAAGAATAGGATCAAGGAGTTCGCAGCCTAGTTTGAAGCTATGGAGCAGGAGGTGAAGAAGATCACGGATGAAACGATATAGTTCTGGTAGAGTGTCGTTCAGGATGACCAACTGGAACAGTTGGCCAAGCAAGCACGGGAAGCTGAAACTCAGTTGACAACGCTGAAGACGTCGCTGCGTACAATGCATCTCATGGTCCAGATTACGCGCGCTGAAGAGTTGAAGGACCTGTAGCAATGAGCCTCCCGATCCCAAGAACTTCAGCGTAAGCATAACATCCAACTCGACGAATTCCAAGACATTGGCGGACAATTGGCTGTGAAAGCAGTCGCTACGCTGTAGGCAGTACAAGAAGGTAGGAAGATGGTAGATGGCAAAGCCAGGGAGGAGCACTCGCTGAAGCAGGACATGTTGAATTTTCGGGACATAATTGAACGTGTTCAGCTCCAGGTTCGAGAGATCTCGCAGCAGTTTGAGGACTTCAAGACCAAGACAACGGAGTACACCCTGTCGACCTAACGTGGATCGAGGACGAGCCACAAGACTGTGTTGGGGGCCTGTTGGTAGGGGTATTGGGTAAGTGAGTTGCACAGCACCGTGGAGGCTGCAAAATCTCACATGCCATCGCGAAGGACCACAATAGCGCGATATATGGAAGAATAACCATTTTTGGAATTCTTTATGCAATTTTGTACCGATTGACCACATTTTGTGGATATAGGTTACTAGTTGTTAGAAGTTAGTTAGAAGTGGACCTTGGATGTAAAGGCGCAAGCCTATATATAGAGCTAGAGTTGCAATAGTAAATATAAAAACTTGGAGAAAGAACTCTGGAGAAAACTTGTATTTTGGGTATCTTTTTGCATCTGCATCTATTGTGAGCGGGTTTTTGGCTCTGTCTATGTTGATCGGTTTTCAGTCTTCTGCTGTGGAGACGCACTGCATGTTGTGAATCTATTTTATAGAAGTAATATGACATGACGGATGTTTCCCTAAAGTGATTTTGTCTCTTATTTTCCTATTTTTATGGTCTGCAATGATAATGATGGATGTTTCCTGGATCTGTTATATGAATGATTGGTACTGCTGCGATGAATAAAGTAATACGATTCATTAGCTATCTACTGGTTATAAATCTCTGGAGTATGCAATTTTAATAAAACGATCTCTGGAGTATATGTTGATTATGAAGATAAGTCATTGATGCCATGCCCTCCCTTCTTCCTGCCGAAAACTTGGTTTCAACAGCTCTCCCTCAATGTCTCGGGTGAGACTTCATCTGCTCTGCGGGTGTTGCTGGGCGGGGTCAAACCTGTCTGGGCCGATGCTTAGGGAGATCATGCTGGTTGGGCATCGACAGAGTGGGAACCCCTGTCGACGAGGATTTGTTGGTGGGTCGCGCCAACACAAGGGATCTCACGTGCATTTTTCCTATTGTTGCATGTGACCATAGCATCCAATAATTATATATTGTGTGTTGTTGCTACCAGTAATAAAGCTACACAAATGGTCTAAATGGATTGGATCTGCTACGCTAATTACTTTGCCATTTAAATGTATCAGAGTTGCTTACCAGATCCATGGGTAGTATTGAAAGTATATTGTTGTGCAACCTACTGAGGTCATTGTTTGGCTGTAGACTGCCAAGAGTATCATCCCATATCTTATGCAACATATGAAATATGAGGAGAAAATGCATTTAAGAAAAGTTGTAAGATTATTTTTGAATAATGATTTTTCAATAAAAAAGGAATGAAATCATGAAAGTTAGGAATAGTCAAATTATGTCAAATATATTTAATAAAAAAAACATAAAAAGTAGATTAAAAATCATAACAATAGCATATTAAAAATTAAAAATATCAATTTACATAGTTTTGAACAAGCAAATATGATGTTCCATATTTAAAATAGGAAACAACTATTGGCAAACTAGAAAAAAATAGGAAAGTGAACGAGCAAATATGATGTTTCATATTTATAATTTGTTATTGGCAAACTTTTATTGGAAACTGCTATTGGCAAGCTGCTATTGATATTGGAAATTTCCATGCATTAATGTTTGGAAACTTTTATTTTTGGTTCAAATGTTTTAATCTTGATTTTCATGGTATGTCACCAATTAAATTTCAAAGAAAGCCATGTAGAAATTAAAATAAATAAAACAAATAAAACAAATAAAACAAAACTATAGTTGCACTTTAGGCATGTTCAAAAACTAAATGTCATTCCATGAAAATAATTGAAACAACTGAAAACAATAGTCTCTGCCATGATAGGGACTAAAAACAATAGTCTCCACTGCAATAGGGAATAATAAATTGAAGATCTCTCTTCTCCCATCCCCCCCCCCAAAAAAAAAAATTCATGTTAAATGATTTGTGTCTTTATTAGTATATTTAATGGTGGAACTAATTTACTTGAAGAGTTAGTTATTTTAGTTAGTTGCAATTTTGCATTGTTGTTGATTATTTTGTTTAAAGATTAAATGGATTAGAGAAGCCTTTCTTATGGATTTGTGTGCAAGTCTCATGTGGATATGATTTGTGGAAATGATTACAACTCGGATTAGTAGATCTCAACAAGGAGGCTAACCGTCTAACCTAAGGTACTTCTCAACCACTTTCTTTGCATTGTTTCTTAATATCTAATTGAATTAGGGAATTTGAGTTTCTACACTTTGCAGTCACTCTATTTGTGATTCAACCCTAGTCACTAGGAATTTTTTTCCTTGTAGTATTGTTTTGTGCTAGACAACTAACTACTACTCACAAGGGAATAATGTGGCTTAATTTACTAACAAAACCTTACCTAAGAAAATGGTGATTGATTGTCATTGTAATTGGTACAATGCACTCCCAAATGCTTATGGGTGGATTTGGTAACACCTAATGTCGTGTTAGGCACTTCACCTTATTTCTAGATGTTGATTTTCCTTCAAACATTTGGTTACATTCTTTACAACTATCTCAAGCATTTAGAGGGAAAGGCTCCTTTGCTATTTGGAATATTATTGAATCTTTAATTAGATTAAAAGAGGAAATAGGGAAGGCAAAACAAAAATTTGCATTGCATAAAAAAAATTAAACACTAGTTTGATAAGCATGCTTCCATTGATAAGGATTTTCTAGTTGGTGATATGGTTCTCAAATGGGACCAAGTGAATGAACATAAAGGAAAACACACAAAATTCCAATAGCTTTAGCCTAGGCCTTTCCAAGTCATTGGGAAAATTGGTCTTGGCACATATTGATTGCAAAATAAGAAGGGAAAAATAGATTTCTTCCCTGTTAATGGCCAAATCCTAAAATAATATTTGAGCTAGCTCACTCTTGAGGTAGCTAGCTCGTACATAATAGTTTTTTTATGCATTACTCACTTTTAATTGGCTTCAAATTGTATTTGTTTTCAACTCTAGTATTTCATTTTAATATTTTTGGTTTTGAATGTTTTCTTTTCTATAATTTTTTTCATTTGACATTTCCTTATTAAAAAACATTTCCTTATTAAGTTAAAAAAATTAGCCTATATGTGATATATGTGATTTAATGAAATCTTGATCTTGATTTTTCTTTCCCTAGCTTGAGAGTGTCTTGCCATTTGATAATTCATAGTGTTCCTTATGTATTACATAGTTGTAATAGTGAAGAGAGTATTTAAAATAGAAATACGACGATTGTTGAAGTCCCCTAGGCATAGGTGGACACCAAAACTTAGCTTGGGAATTAATGAATCAAAGGGTTGAATGGTTTTGTTTGTTTACATTTAATTCAACTGACATCTAGGATGAAAAATGTTGTTGCTTTTGACCCCTTCCACCAATTTCTAAAGTAATATGTATATATAAACATTAAACGATCGGGAAGGAAGTTTAACTAATTAGGGAACATGCAAAAATTTCCATTAGGGCTATCAATATTTTCTATTAGGGGATAAATGCATGTGATGTTGAGGTGACTCCAATGGAGTTATGGATGCTCATTGGCAATGGGGCAACACTAAAAAATATTATAGAACATGCTTGTAGATAAATTACACCCCAGTGTGAAGTAGGATCTATGACTATGGCTTTAACTTGAATCATTGCATGCATTAAGGGATACTTTGAACCAATGGATCTAGAAGCTAAATGGAGAAACTATATGGTTAGCAATCCATAGAAGAGAAGAATAAGTTATTATAGTACAACATGATCTTCAATATCCTAATAAAGAGAGCTCATCAAATATGAGACTTCAATACAATTGCATATACATCAAGATAGAACTCAAGTAAAGATCTAACCTAAATACTCTCTATTAATTAATTGAATACTCAATAACATACATCAATGAATGAATTGCGTAATCATTGAGATGCAAGCTTACATATATAGGTAACCAAGCTAGGATTATTTATATGCACATGCATAAAAGCAAGTGAAACTCAAGAGCAATGACCCTGAATGGTCAAATGTGCCCTTCTTAGGAAGTAATATCGATCATGTAAGAGCTGTTAGAGTTTAACTTGGCCTATAATTACTAAGTGTGGTGCTTTTGTGCTAATATTACACAAGTGTACCCCCCTTAGGAAGTAATCATGGCTATATATGAGTGGCTAGGGTTAGCTAACTCTAGAATTGCCTCATGAGGTAGTTAACTCAGTGATCCATGAACAACCGATATTAACTAGACATTCATGTGAAATTGGAGTGTAATTAGACTTAAATAACCAACTAGGGTACATTAGGCAATTAACTTGTCCATAACTACTAACTAAAGAACACCCTAATCCCTAAAAAAGGGGATTAAATGACTATGAGGGCACCTTTGACCCTAAAAAGGGGTTTTGACCATGCAAGTGCACACCCTTGACCCTAAAAACAAGGGAGAACTCCAATAGGAGTGCTCTTGTACTCTAGAAATGTAATTTTTGAGTGTGCATGTACACCAACAACTATTGTTGGTCAAAAACATAATACACACTTGTTGTAGAAGAAGCTCTTCAACAATAGAGTACAAAATATTGCAAGAGAAGCTTTTAGACAATAAGGTCTTCCTACTTGTACATAATGACTTTGGGTCCACTTGCATTTTACCAATAGAGACAAAAGTGCCACCCACAACATTGACCTTGACAAGACATTGTTCAACAACCAAAACATCAACAAAATAACTAAATACATGCAACAAGAACAACGACATAAGATGTACCACCAAAGAAATGTTAGCACATTGAAATTGTTCCTCACATCTTACAAATAGCCTCTTTGAGTTAATGAACTCAAACATCTCTTGAACATAATGGTTTAATTGCCATACAACAAAACAATCACCAATCCCTAGAGTTCTCTATATTGATGCCATAAAAATAATCATAGAATATGCTTTAAATTTCTTGGAAAAATATCGTCAAAAAAGGATTTAAAAGAAGAATGCTAAATGGTATACAATTTTGATTTTTTTGATTTGTTATCATCAAAATTGAACAATAGTTTTTTTCCTCAATTTTTTGGATTTTTAGGACATTATTTATAATGTAAAAATGGATTCAACACCCTGGAATATCCCTTTGCCAAAGATGGTAAAATCTATCATATTCTGTTGTCAAATTGGTAGTGAGGACAACTATCATTGGCTACCATCCGCAAAAGCTAGTTGACTCATCACCGCTATTCAAGCAAAACCATGCCACTTGAAGTAACCGTTGGTTATCTTTTGTTATCTAGAGGGATGACTTCCACTCCTCTCCTCCCAGATACCTCTAAGTCTTGGGCTATTAACCTGTTTCCTTATGTCTAAGGTGAACTAGCTTTTAACCAATTAAAAGTAATTATAAACTTACTCCATAACCAAGAATATCCCTACCTGAATACAACTAGATTTTACAATGTTAATTGTAAATATTTACAATTTCATCCCTCCAAAATAATTCTAGATAGAAATGGGTCACAAACTGCCCTTTATGAGAACAATTTTGTAGAACGTTTAATTCTCGGCAGAATAAATGGCCATTACCTTTTTTTTAAAACCATTTTGTAGAACGTTTAAACTAAAGCGGTTCAAAATATAGAAGGTCAATTCCCGCCAAACGATTGACGCGGTGGAAAGCAAGGCGCGCAGTGGGCGAGGGGTTTGGCTTGTGGGTTTCTCTAAGAAACCGAAGAAAGACGGGCAACCATGGAGGGTGAGGTTGTACGCAGAGACAGTAGAAGAGGGAAAGTAAAAGATAAAACAAGATCGAAATCCTTTCAGAGATTAGAGGACAACAACAAGAAAAAGCTAAAACAATCCGTTTTGGGCTTCTCCTGCAAGAAGCCCGTCCGTTTCAAGTTGCCTTGTGCCAAATCGCCCTCCCAAAATCAAACAAAAAGAAACCATGGAAAACCAAAACAGATCAGTCCAAAAGATCCACCGTTGTTTGCTCCCACCTCCGAGAAGAAATGCAGTCGATATTCTTCAAGAGTAAAAATCAAGGATGTTGCTGTGAAACACACCGCAAAAGGATTACAGAACTCGAAGGGTTCCAGAATTCATGGCAATAAAAGTCAGCATTCCCACGTTACCGATTCCCCCAACGTTTCAGAACCAATTCCTGGTCAGCCCAAAACTCCAAAGGCCGCAGATTTCGATCATCCAGAGAAGTAATTTCTCTATCTGCTATTGAGTTTCTACCTGGGCGTTTCTCTATCTGCTAGATCGGTGATAGGCATGTTTGTCTGTATTGTATTAGGTATGCAGTGCTGGCAGAGCTTTTCGATTCCATGGAAGCTGCCATCAGATTGTTCCGACTTCGCAAGACAGTCAGCAGCTTTTCCAACGTCTGTTCCCAAGTCCAAACAATGACTGACAAGTAAGCAAACCAATTATTTCTTTATTTCAATTCCAGTAGTAGATTTAGAGCTATTTCTTTAGTAGATCTATAGGTCAAATACCAGAAATAGAATATGCAGATTTGGGGTCTCTTCTTGCAAGTAAATGAAGGCATTTTTTCAGAAAAAATTACTTCCAATGCTCCACTCGGGGTAATTTTTGGAGACAGACGGATGATTAGGCAAGTAGAAACAACTGGGACACCATAGGTTTTTCTGGCATTTTCTTCTTGCAGAAATTGCAATGCCAGGTTAGGTTACTTTTAATGGAGAAGCCACACTGCTTCACATTGTTGAATTCACAGCATCTAGATCAGATCTAACAATACATAATTAAGCTAGGACAGGGTTATTCGGTAAATATATCGGCCCTCTTGAAATTGGTGCCAAAGCGGATATCCTGGCTCTGATTGCTTATGTAGGGAGGGCTGATCCAGATGATCTTTTTTTGGGTTTTGATTCATCTGCGGGGAGCTATGAACCCCAACAGATTGATTGCATTAATGCAGTTCAAATCTATTTGAACGTTCATATCCACTTTAACACGGGGAAAGAGATTTGTACCTTGCACCTCTCCCAAGCCAGACCAAGGACTGCACCGATTCACCGTGCGGCAATCCCCTATCTACATGTTCATCCCTTAGCCCACAAATTTATGATTATGGATGTATTCTTTGTGCTTCAAACCCGCTGTTTATGAACTAACTGTTAACCCCAACTTTGGTTTCAGGCGACTTATGCATAGTCATGTGGCGCAGATGAAGCACATTTTGCCGGAAGGAATGTTACTGGAGAAGATCATGTCACATGATGAGAAAACCCTGTGCATGAATCCAGACTTGAAAATCACTCTCTTGTATGATGCATTGCCAGGTTGCAAAGATAGCCAGGTTGCCTCGTCCATCTCTAATGCGAATACATCACTTTTGCGAAAAACATTTCATACACGCTTAATGGAATTTGCTAAGGTTAATCCCCAGGTGAGTGCACTCGGGGAATTGTGTGTTAAATTCCATCTAATGCAAATGTTTCATTGAGTGTGTATAGCGTATTATTCGTCTGTTGCAGATTGATGAGGTCCCAGAGGAAATCCTACCAGAGCCCTTCAATAAAAAATGCCAGCTGACCCCAGGCTTCTCTATTCCCCCTATTGTATTTAAGAGTATTTCACCACCAAGAGGTGCTGCTGCTTCTAGTTTGTCTGACCATCAAGGAGATCCTCAGCCCTCTATTACGCCTTTTCTTTTGCCCAGTGGTTTCCGGAGGTCTTTTTCTCAGAAAATCCTTGCAGCCCAACCATCTTTAGAGTCATCATCTGGTGTGTCTGAGGAAGACCAAAATGTGAATCCTTCTAAGCCCACTGAAGCAAAGGTAGCAAATGGATCTGCTTGGTCTCTTTCCTGCACTGTTAGCTCTCATTTTCCTTCAGGGTTCAAGAGCTGCTTTGCTTCAAAGTTGTGTTGCCCCAGAAACACTCAAGGCACCGAGGAATTGAGCGATTCTTATGAAGTAGAATGTAAATCATCTACTTGTAATGAGACCCAAGTAACCCCCATCTCAAAGCCTCAATGCGTTACAAAAACATCAATGTCAGATCAGATCCCTTGTAAGATTCCTGACCAAATGCCTGTAGCTGAAGCTGCTGGTGATGCACGTACACCTTACAAAACAGCGTTAGTGCCTAATAATCCAAGCTCCACGAGTAAGGGTTGTTTCTCCTCGGTAACACTGGGGGATGCCCCTTATTCTATTGCTTTGAAAATAACTTCTGGTGTTTCCTCTCCTTGCACAACTCCTGTTCCTAAATCTTTACTGAAATCTAATAGTAAGAACCCCTTCTTTAAAGAATCTTTCTGTTTTGGGAATGTTTCAACCACAGCAGATACATCATCTCCTGTTTTGTCTCCTGGAACGCCAGGATTTGCTTCTCCAAAGTCGTCTGATTTTTCTCAATCCTCTGTGCGGAAATCTGGAAAAGCCAGTGTCAAAAGAGCAATAGCTTTCAACAGATCAGTCAAAGACTTCTCTGTTTCTCCTGTTTGCAAGAAGCCTCCAATCCATTCAACTCCTTTAAAAAGGAAGGCAGAAGAAGCCAATTTGGATGATGCCTTTATTGAAAAATTTCAATCTACATGGCTGCCTATGCCTTCTACACCTTCTAAGTCTTGGGAAATGGATCACTTAATGGATTCAGTTAAACCATCTTCGTCAAAGGCAGCTGCCAATCCATTTGCCATATCCAAGAATGACAAAGCGGTGCAAAGCACTCCATGTTCTCTCCAGTCTCCTATAAAAGCATTCAACTTGAAGAAGAATGAGAACGAGAATTCTCTAGTTAAAGGGTCCCTAGGCACTCCACTCTGCCATGCTCCCAAGAGATACAAATCCAGTGCAGATGAAAACATCACAGTACAAGTAAAAGCAACCCAGCCTTCCTCTCAAACATGCCTAACTTGTTCTCCATCACCGAAGAAAAGCAATGTTGGGCCTCGCAAGCTGGACTTTGACAAAGTAATTGATGTTTCTGAAGAAGTTGAAAAGAACATCGATGTTCAGGAGTCATGCAACATGGGCATTGGTGCAATGTCTCAATCAACGGAAATCCTTCAGCCTGTTGATGTTCTTGCAGAAGTCACCCAACTGGTAAAGTTTTGCCATATTTTTTTTATAGCCCCACATTTAAGTGCATGATTAATAGAATGATGGAGACTAGGTAGGAGATCATCAGCTCTGCCATTTCAATTCAGTTCATGTCCTTCAGAAGTTTTGGTGACATTTCTTGTCAACGGAATTTTACGTTTTGATATTATACAAGTGTCTAAAGACTTGGCTGCTCTGCTTGATTATGGGTTGAATGCATACTGTGTGCAAGCCAAATTCATTTTATGTTTCACTTTCAAGTCTATATAATGGAGTAACTGCTAAAATGATATTGCAAGTCACCCTTATGGTGAAGGGCCTTAATGTTCTCGTAAGATTGATTAAGTTCCTGTTTCAAGTCTGAAGATTAATCTTTGCAGGGCCTGTAAAGAGAGATCAAAACACTATAGGACTGCAAGTTGGGTGTATCTGCTGCTAAGAGGTGTCGACAGATTACATGGTTGCCTAAATTTTTTAAATGATACATGATATGTTTTGTTCCAGCAAACGCTCAGTTATTACACAGCAGGAGCTTGTGCACAAAATAATATAAAGTCACATTGATGTCAGTGGTAGAAGTAGATAACTTGTCTTCAAATATCTTTAATATCTTGCATGAAAAAACAGTATGTCTTATTTGATGCTCATTTTGTATTTCTAGGTGAAGTGGGGGAGCAGTTGCAACTTGCTAATCCTTAAATAATTACTTCTCAAATGTATTTTTGGAAGGATAGCCTCTTCTGGTGGCTTTTTTTTACAGGTAAGCAGTGAATTGAAAAACAATGTATGACCTAGAGTAAGAGAGGATTTGCACATTTTTAACATGGATATATTTGTGATATAACTTGTTTTAGTTGTCTATAGTCTCAGAAATAATGCAGATCTGCAGAGTCTCCATGCATGACTTGTTGGAACCTTGTAAACGCGAAGGCCCTTATGGAAGATGGTCATGAATGATGAAAGCTGTCCAGACATGGACCATGTTTTGTTCCACTTGAAAATGTCGTAAGATGACCTATCTTTGTTGATCATTGACCATGTAAAGTATATGCCCTTGAAACTCTAAACATTCACTAGGAGCTTGGGGAAGTTATTGATCATATGGGCTTTGAACTATATCAATTTTGAGCTTTTAAACACTATAAAGTTTGGTTGAACTTTGTATGAACTTTTATTTGAAATTAGCAAGCCCTTGAAGGTTTGAAGGCCTAAGTTTAAAAGGAGGCCCATCTCCATTTATGTCAAGTTTTAAGAAGGCTTCGTACTATCAACCTTCGAATGTCTTATTGGAGCTTGGGAGGCTCTTTCCTAAAATTAAAATCTTAGGTTAGATGAGTTTCAAACAATTATTCATGATAATATATATAAGGTTAGGATGTTTAAACTTTAAACAATTAGAAGTTAATTAAGTTTAACTTGGTTTAATGTTTTTTAGGTAAAATAATTTTTTTTTATGTTTTTATGACTATCTAATTCAGTGGTTATGTTTATGTTTTAGACATGCAATAATTTGATGATTCAACTTCTTAATGCTAATGACATTTGATTTGTTGCTCAACACTTGATTGGTCCATGATATCTATTTAAAGAGTATGGAGGATTAGTTGATGATTGATTGCTAAGAGATGTTTCTGTAATTTTATATTTTGCAATAATGTATTGTTTTAACTGGTAGTGTTGGTTAGAGTTGTGGACTGTTTTTTGTCTTTGAGGGTTTTAACCATGTAGACATTGGTGTACTAATCTTTGATCTTTGTGTAAGTGGTTGTCTTAAGGTGTTTGACTTATGTGGTATATCCTACTTTTCAAACAAGGTATGAGAACTCCTATGAAGATTTGCTCCCAAACCTATGCCATTGCATGCAATAAAAGACTTTTGGATTTTGACGTTTTTGAGCATTTATAGAAACTTCTTTTATGGTATTTTAATATATCTTTTTGTTTTTTCTATTTAAATTATTATCATCCTTCCTTTTTTATTTGTGTAGGCTCTTTGCTTTGCATCTTTTATGATCTTGACAAATTAGAAACATAGGAATTTTTGTTTTGTTTTGCATAAGCCCATTGCCTTGCCCCTTATGTGATCTTGAAAAATAAAAAATCTGGATAAAAAGCATTTTATAGCTAGAACAACCAAAATCTAGCCTCAAGCATATATAGGTTTTGAAATTATTTTAATTTCTTTTTTTGAATTTTTTTTTCCATTTGGTGTGTATGAAATTTGTTTGTAGGAAAAAACAGGAGTTTTCAAGCTATCCATGCACTTTGAGAACATTGAACTTGAAGATATAAAAAAGCCCTCATTTTTAGCATTTGGTAAAAATGCATTTGGTATATTGTTGTTATAACTCACTAGGTTGGAAGTTAGTTTATAAAAAAGGGGTCTTGAATTCAAGTTTTTTTTTTCTATTTTTTATTTTTACATTAATATGTTGTTTCAAGTGGTTGTTTTGGTTGGAGTTATGGACAATTTTTCTCTTTAAGGGTTTTAACTATGTAAACATTGATGAACTAATATTTGATCTGTGTAAATGGTTGTCTTATGGTGTTTAACTTGTGTGGCTAAACCCTATTTTCCAAACATTGTATAAGAGCTGAGGATTTGCTCCCAAATTTATGCCATTGCATGTAATAAAGGGCTTATGGATTTTGGTGTTTTTAAGCATTTTGGGGTTGAGTGAATGATTTAAGGACATTGAGAGCATCATTTCTAGTTGAAAATACTTTTTGTTTCAATAGATTTTTTTTCCCAATATACAATCATTTATCTATTTAGAGTATGCAGTTTTGTTGTAAAGTATTTGTTTAAACCTCTTTTATGGTGTTTTAATACATTGGTTTTTTTATTTATATTATTATTTTGGTTCCATTTTTATTTGTATATGCTCTTTGCCTCACACTTTGTGTGATCTAGACAAATAAAAAATGTAGAGGAAAATCATTTGTTATGCTCATTGCCTTGCCCCTTGTGTGACCTTGGCAAATCAAAACAATGGAGGAAAAGTTGCATTTTCCAGCTAGATTAACCAAAATCTAGCCCAGACATATAATATTTTGAAATTATTTCAAATTTTTTTGGGAAAAAGTTGCTTATTTTCGTGTTGTGCATAGGAATTTCTTTTGTAGGGAAAAACCAATAGTTTTCGAGGTATGCATTCACTTTGAGAATGTTAAGCTTGAAGATATGAAAAAGTCCCCTTGCTTGTTTTTAACATCTGGTATATTGTTGTTATAACTCACTAGGATGGAAGTTACTATATAAAAATAGAGGTCTTGAGTTCAGCTTTTTGTTTTATTTATTTTGCATTAGTATATTGTCTCAAGTGGTCATGTTGGTTGGAGTTATGGACTATTTTTTTCTTAAAGGATTTTAGCCATGTAGACATTAGTGTAGTAATTTTTTTATTATCTTTGTGTAAGTGATTGTTTGAAGGTGTTTGACTTGTGGTTATACCCTATTTTCCAAACATGGTATCATAGCTCCTATGAGGATTTGCTCCCAAACTTATGCCATTGCACACAATTAAGGACTTTTGGATTTTGGTGTTTTTGAGCATTTTTGGGTTGACTGAACCACTTTAGGACACTGAGAGCATCATTTCTAGTTGTAAACACTTTTCATTTCATTGAAAAAGGTTTTTGTTTTCCAATATACAATCATTTATCCCACTTTGGAGGTATGTAGTTTTGTTCTAAAGTTTTTCTTTAAACCTCTTTTATGGTGTTTTAATATATTGTTTTGTCTTTTCTATCCATATTATTATCATGCTTCCTTTTTGATTTGTGTATGCTCTTTGCCTTGCATTTTTTGTGATCTTGAAAAATAAAAAAACAAAGAGGAAAATAATTTTTGTCTTGCATAAGCTCATTGTCTTGCCTCTTGTGTGATCTTGAAAGAAAAAAAAAAAAGGAGAAAAAATTGCATTTTCTAGCTAGATTAACCAAAATTTAACCCCAATCATAAAAGATTTTGATTTTTTGATTTTTTTTTTAAAACTTTGTTTGTTTTCATGTTATGGGTATGAAATTGTTTGTAGACAAAAACAAGAATTTGCAAGGTATGCATGCACTTTGAGAATTTTGAACTTGAAGATATAAAGAAAACCCTTGCTCATTTCTAGCATTTGGGATATTGTTGTTATAACTCTCTAGGTTGGAAGTTACATTTTAAAAATAGAGGTCTTGAGTTTAAGTTTATCTTTTATTATTATTATTATTATCATTATTAAATATTTACAACGCTTGCAACTTTAATATAAAATAATTTTATTGTAAAAATGCATTTCACTTCAATTATAAAAGTGAGTAACTTAAAGTCCTAAATTAATTTGTTAATATTTTTTTTAAATTACTTCACATGCAACTTTAGTTATAATGTGAACAATGCAGTTATTGATACCCATTATTGATGGCATTTGGAAGTTGAAAGTTGTAAATTAGTAGGGGGGAGNGGGGGGGGGGGGGGGTGCTCCCTCCTTTAACGAGATTCTATTAGGAAACAACAATAGACGCATGCCCCATTTAAGACCAAGACGAGAGTCATGGAGTTTCATGAAGGATCTGGCAAGAGAGGGAGAAGAAAGAAACTTTGACAAGTCACTAAAAACTATAGAACATCAAGGATACCTAGTTGCGAAATTATTTCAACCAACATAAGCTAGAACATTCAATACATACAAGATCATGCAATGATTGGTAAGTTTATGGGAATCTGGTGTTGAAATATTGTAACTTCAAAGAATATTCTAAATGTATTTTACTGATGTAACCTATGGGAGATGTTTTATTCCTCGTCGAGATGTTACTATTGTATTTGGTCATCATAAAGTCATGAGGTAAAACCTTCGTTGTAAGTCGGGTCAATAGAACCTTCTTGAATATAATATAATATTGTTTTGTGACTTCTTAGGTGAAGTCGACCTAGTTAGTTTGTTGGGGTTGACTTGTCAGGGAAAAAGTCAAGTGTAAAAGTATAAATAAAGGAGTGTTCCTCATTTTAACACACTCACTTGTGTATAGCGTTGCATAGGAGAGAGAGAGAGACATATTTGCAAGGAGGAAGAGCACCTGTTTGGGGTTTTAGCTTGTACTTTTGATACATCTATATAGAGGAAGTTTTGCTGGGTTTTCTTCCCCTTGAGGGTTTCCCAGGATAAATCTTTGTCTTCTTGTGATTGTGTTTCTTTCAGTGAACTTGCATATGCTAATGTTGTGAAATTGAATTGAATACTAATGATATCTAGCTAAGCATATGGAATCTTAACATGGTATCAGAGCTAGCCTAAATAGAACAACTCTCACAAGGTGAAACTCTCCCTCTCCCTTCGACAAGAAATTAAGGTTTTTGTCAAAGTTGGAAATTTGAAGGTCTGATTGCATAGAAAGTTGCACTTCCCTAGAGTGCATCTATTGAGCCATGGATCGAAATTTTTGAGTTGGTAGATCTCTGGGAAAGTCAAACCCTTGGTTGGATTTGGACTAGAAAACTGCAGAAAACTAGAGAATAAAAAAACTGTAGAAACTGCAGATCAAAATCTTGCAAGTCAATTTTGAAAGATGAAGACTTGAAATATCTAGAAATCAAGTGTACCAATCAACTCGCCTCAATCAAGTGCATCTCTTGGTAAGGTCAGTTTTGCATTTTGAGAAATTTCATTTTTTAGTGACCTCCTAGATAAGATGGCCCCAAGCACTAAGCTTGACGACAAACTAGAAGGCACACAAATCTTTCGAGCATGGAAATATAGGGTTGGTCTCATTCTTAGAGAGAATGACCTTGATAAATACATTAAAGAAGAAGTTGCAGAACCAGAAGAAGATGAAGCTAAGGAGAAGCACAAGAAGGACCTAATTAGAGCTATGAGGATCATCATTGATTCTATTAAAGATCACTTGATTCCTTAAGTGTCATCTAAAGAGACTCCTAAGGAAATGTATGATGCCCTATCCAGAATGTATGAAGGAAGGAACATCAACAAAAAGATGAATTTGAGAGCTAAATTGAAAAGTACCAAGATGAGCAAAGGAGAATCCATTCAAGACTACTTCACAAGGGTCTCCTAGTTCAAGGAGCAACTAGAAGCCATTGGAGACTCCCTTGATGAAGATGAACTGTTAATGACTGCTCTCAATGGTCTCACCAAACCTTGGGATTCTTTCATCTAGACTATGTGTGCCAAAAAGGAAAGCATGAAGTTTGGCATTGTATGGGAAGACTGCATCCAAGAGGAGGCTAGAGTAGCCAATAGAGAAGTTCTAATTAATGAAGATGATTAAGCCCTCACCACCCATACTAAAAGAGGAAGAAGTCAATCTAACTTCAAGAAGAAAGCAACAAGGAGTCCCAACCTCTCAATAAGTTCCAAAGGACAAGAGGAAACAATCAAAGGAAAGACTACTCCAGCTTTAAATGTTTCAGTTAACACAAGATAGAACACCTTGGCAGAAACTGTCCATTGAAGAAAGAAGAATACAAGAACAACAAAAGACATCATGCACACCTAGCTGAAGATGAAGAAGAAGAGGAAGAAGAAGAGGAAGAAGGACCTGAAAGAAAACTAGCAAAAGAAGAAGATGTAGACGAGTGTGTATTATTCTCTGCACTCTCTGGGTCTGTCATACCTGGAGAAGATACATGGCTTATTGATAGTGGTGCTTCAAAGCACATGACAGGACAAAAGAAAACTTTGTGAAAACTTGAAGAGAGGAAATCTCCTGAGAAAGTATCTTTACAAGATGACTATCAATATCCTATCAAAGGTATTGGTGAAGCAAGCTATAAGCTTGATTCTAGAACTCCCATGAGGATGAATGAAGTCTTATATGTACCAGGTTTGAAGAAGAACTTACTTTCTATCTCAGCATTAGATAAGAAAGGATATAGGGTTGCATTTATAGATGGACAAGTACTTATGTGTCCCAAAGGAAAATCAATTGAAGATGCAGTTGTCATTGGTGAAGAAGAAGGACAATTATATAAACTCAAGGGACATTTGGAAACAACTCTTCTTCAAGAGATCACTAGTCCAAGTGAACTATGGCATAGGTAGCTTGCTCACATCAACTACAAAGCACTTCCCCATGTGAGCAAAGTAGTAACATGTTCACCATATTTGAAGATTGATCATGATGGCACCTGCAAAGGATGTGCAAGAGGAAAGAATATCAAGAATCCATTTTCGAAGAGTGAAACAAAGACTAAAGGTAAACTGGAATTAATTAATTCAGATGTATGTGGTCCAATGCCCTCCACATCTTTGAGTGGTTTTGAATGTTATGTTACATTTATTGATGACTATTCAAGAAAGACTTGGATATATTTCTTGAAAACAAAGGATGATGTATTCGGAAAATTCAAGGAATTCAAATCCTTGATAGAGAATCAATCAGAAGGAGAATCAAGACACCCAGAACAAACAATGGTGGAGAATATACTTCAGAAGAATTTGAAACTTTTTGTAAATAAGCTGGAATCAAGAGGGAACTAACCACTCCCTACAATCCTCAACAGAATGGTGTTGCGGAAAGAAAGAACAAGACCATTATGAAAGCAGTGAAGACAATGATACATGATCAAGATCTTCCCATGCATCTATGGGAAGAAGCAACAAGAACAATTGTTTATGTACATAATAGATTATCTCATAGTGCCCTTGGATTCAAGACTCCTGAAGAAATGTTCACAAGAAAGAAGCCTGAAGTAAGCCATCTCAAAATATTTGATTGTCTAGTATATATTCACTTTCCAAGAGAAAAGTGAACCAAGTTGGACCCTTCCGGAAAGAAGGGGACATTTGTTGGGTATTGTGAAGTCTCCAAAGCCTTTAGAATATACATTCCAGGATTCCGTCACATGGAGATAAGTAGGGATGTAACATTTGATGAAGAAGCAACTCTCAAGAGATCTAGAAAGTGCCAGCACGAAGAAGTATATGAAGAAGATGTACCTCTAAAAAATGAAGAAGCCGTACCCTCCCCTGAAAATGAGACTTCAGAGGACCATGATATGATAGAACCTCAAGAACCTCCTACTATGAATATATCACGAAAGAGAAAACTTGCTTGGGTAAGAGAAATCATACAAGAAGCAGAAGGCTCCACAAGAGTAACCAAAAGATCAAAGCCATTCTCTAGTTATGTAGCTTTGATGTGTGATCTTGTAGATCAAGAACCTACTAGTTATGAAGAAGCTGTATAGAAGAAAGAATGGGTAGAAGCAATGACGGAAGAATACCAATCAATAATGAAGAATGATGTTTGGGATATAGTTCCCAAACCAGAAGGCAAGAGTGTGGTATCTTTCAAGTGGATCTACAAGATAAAGCATGCAACTGATGGAAGTATTCAAAAATACAAAGCAAGGTTTGTGGCTAGAGGATTCTCTCAGAAAGAGGGAATTGATTATGAAGAGACATTTACGCCAATAACAAGGTACATTTCCATCAGAACCATCACGGCACTTGCATCCATGATGAAGTGGAGTCACACACCAGATGGATGTAAAGACAACCTTCCTGAATGGTGTAATTGAGGAAGAAGTGTACATTGAACAACCACAAGGATTTGAAGTCGAAGACATACAGACTCACGTATGTAAGTTGAAGAAGGCTCTCTATGGACTGAAGCAAGCTCCTAGAGCTTGGTATGGAAGGATAGATAGCTTCTTTACAAGCTTGGGATTTACCAAAAGTAAATTCGACCCTAACCTTTACTTTAAGGTTATGGATGATGAACCTGCCATACTATTACTGTATGTGGATGACTTGTTTCTTACAGGAAATGAGAAACAAATTGCAGAATGCAAGAAGAATCTCGTTGAAGAATTCGAGATGAAAGATCTTGGATAGATGCACTAATTTCTAGGCCTGGAAGTATGGAAGAGGCCAGAAGGAATATTTCTCAACTAGGGAAAGTATGATGTGGAAATCTTAAAAATATTTGATCTGTTGGATTGTAAAGCCATGGCCACACCCATGGATACCAACCTGAAGTTGCTATCTGATGAATCATCAGAGTTAGCGGATGTGACTCGGTACAGATAGATTATTGGATCGTTGATGTATCTAGTGAATACCAGGCCAGATATATGCTTTGTTGTGAACACCTTGAGTCAATATCTAGTTAAACCTAGACATGTTCACATGATAGTTGTAAAGCATGTGATGAGGTAATTGATAGGTACAATAGAATTTGGACTATACTGTGATGGATATCATGACTACAGACTACATGGTTATACATATGTAGATTGTGCTAGAAGTACCTTTGACAAGAAGATCACCTCAAGTGGATGTTATTGTCCGGGATCCGCCATGATCTCATGGTTTAGTAGGAAGCAGTCCAGTGTTGCTCTCAGCACAACTTAAGCAGAGTATATAGCAACTTGTTTTGTTAGTTGTGAAGCCATATGGCTTAGAAAGTTGATGGCAGGTCTATTTGACATAGATTTGGATACCACAGTGATTCTATGTGACAACCAAAGTTATATAAATATGACGGAAAACCCAATGTTCCATGACAAGTCGAAGCACATAGAAATTCAGTATTTTTATATATAGGACATGGTACAGAAGGGAGCTATGAAGCTCCAATATGTGAGTACCGATGAGCAAGTTGTTGATGTGTTGACCAAGCCTCTGTCTCGAGTAAAGTTTGAATACTTTTGTGACAAGCTTGGTGTAGTCCGAAAATACCTTCCTCGAAAGGAGGAACAATGATGCTGAAGACTTTCCTCGTAGGGAGCAAAAAATATGACGATGTTGAAGACTTTCCTTGTAGGGAGGAACAATGATGATGATGCTGAAGAATTTCCTCATAGGGAGGAACAGTGATGTTACATACTTTCCTCGCAAGGAGGAACGATGATGATATGGATCCTCATCAGAAAGGGGGGACAGGTTGATGATATGGACCCTCCTTGGAAAGGGGAGTCGGTTGATGATATGGACCCTCCTCAGAAAGGGGGAACATGTTAATGATATAGACCCTCCTCGAAAAGGGGGAGCAGGTTGATAATGTGGACCCTCCTCGAAATGGGGGAGTAGGTTGATGATGTTGCAGTAGGATTTCATCGTTCTTGGACTTATGTCCTAAAGTGATAGGGACCGATCATCCCATAATTGAATCCATAGACTTTTGTCTCCGAGAAAGTGGTAGGATTGCATCGTCATTGGACTTATGTCTTAAACTGACAAGGACCGATCATCTCGTAATTGAATCTGTAGACGTATGTCTCTAAGAAAGTGGTAGGATTGCATCGTCCTTGGACTTATGTCCTAAAGTTATAGGTACCGATCATTTCGTAATTGAATCCGTAGACTTCTATCTCCGAGAAAGTGGTAGGATTGCATCGTCCTTGAACTTATGTCCTAAAGTGATAGGGACCGATCATCCCGTAATTGAATCCATAGACTTTTGTCTCCGAGAAAGTGGTAGGATTGCATTGTCGTTGGACTTATATACTAAAGTGATAGAGATTGATCATCCCGTAATTGGATCATGTGTGCTGTAGGTTATGTTGCTACCGATGATGATGTTGTTGATAGAAAAGATCAAGTATGGCTACAAATGATGATGTTGATCAAGAGATCAAGTGTTGCAAATGATCGAGTGCTGCAGAGGATAGAGTGCTGCAGAAGATGAAGATCAAAGATGAAGACTCAGTGCTGTTGAAGATGTTGAATATGTTCAGTAACTGTTCTAGTTGCCGATGATTGTTGAAAAATTCCAATGACGTATATATGTATCACCTTGATGTTGTTGCAGATGATCTCTCTCTCCTTGCTCCTACAATTGATGATGTTGTTGTCAGTAGAATACTCTTCTCGTTAAGGGGGAGTGTTGAAATATTGTAACTTCAAAGAATATTCTAAATGTATTTTATCGATGTAACCTATGGGAGATGTTTTATTCCTCTGTTGGGGTGTTACTATTGTATTTGGTCATCATAAATTCATATGGTAAAACCTCCATTGTAAGTTGGGTCAATAGAACCCTCCTGAATCTAATAAAATATTTTTTTGTGACTTCCTAGGTGAAGTTGGCCTAGTTAGTTTGTTGGGGCCGACTTGTTAGGGAAAAAGTCAAGTGTAAGAAATAGTATAAATAGAGGAGGTGTGTTCCTCATTTGAACACACACTCACTTGTGTATAACACATAGGAGAGAGAGAGAGAGAGAGAGAGAGAGAGAGAGAGAGAGAGAGAGAGAGAGATCTGCAAGGAGGAAGAGCACATGTTTGGGGTTTTATCTTTGTACTTTTGATACATCTATATAGAGGAAGTTTTGTTGGGTTTTCTTCCCCTTGAGGGTTTCCCAGGATATATCTGTGTCTATTTTGTGATTGTGTTTCTTTCAGTGATCCTACATATGCTATTGTTGTGAAATTGAATTGAATACTAATGATATCTAGCTAAGCATATGGAATCTTAACATCTGGTCCACTAAGAAAGCTTTGATTTGGTGGATCAAAACTAGATGTAAACCAAAGGGACATGCAAAGTTAAAACTAGGTTCTAAAGGGTTCTTCATTTCCATATTTATCCACATGGAAGATTGAGAGTGAATATTTAAAAGCAGTCCTTACTTTTTCACCTCAACAAATCTAAACCTTAAATTTTGGTCGAAAAAATTGAGCCTAAAGAAGGAAGATTTCATAGTTGTCTTGGTCTTGGTTCTGTTGTACTCTTTTCCTTAAGAATATTGGGAAGAGGAAACTTTGGCAGGGATAAAAAAAAACCCTAGGATCGTTTATAAAGACATATTCTTAGGTGTCTAAACAAGGATAATATACATTATTTGCAAATATTTGTGTATATATGTAGGTCTCAACTACATTTCTAGAATTGATCTATCTCATCCACCAGGATATTGAGTGGATTCAAACAATTGACTATGAACACATACTATTCAAGTGCTGTAAGTTCCATGAACACGAGCATCTCTTCAGGGACTGTCCACTTAATGGGAAAAACATTCTGGCTAAGGAAACACAATAGAAAGGCCTAAAGAGATTTATGAAAACGGTCAACAAATGAAAATAGGGCGAAAAATACTACAACTAAGAGAGATCTAAAATACATCAATACTAACAACAAATTTAGGGCTTTAACTTAAGAACAATAACTTTTAGAAAACACAACTCAACCACCCAATACTTAAGCACATGTCACACTGAAGTACCAAAGAGGTGTAAGGTTGACGATGCCTTGGATTGATCCCATAGAAAAAAGGAGGAAGAATTGGAAATGGAAGAAGCAAAACTAGTAAATTTAGAAGAAGATGAAATGGACTTGGGAGACTTAGATCTACAGGGGCTAGGAGATGCTTGGGAATGAGAAGACACAAAATCAATTATTGAAAAACATATGCATCTCCTTAAAGATGCCCTCACTCAAAGAAAATTTAAGCAACAATCACAACCAATGAACAAAGAACCATCCTCTCTAGGAGTCAATATGATCATCCTTAAATACCCATTGAAACCTACGAGAGAGCACAAAAGAAGAGCTAGGAAGAGCAAGAAGCAATTATTGAAGGAATTAGGTGAAAAACTTATGGATTTAGGGCATAACAAACCCTTGAAAAATAAGTTTTTCCTTAATCCTCCTAATTTACATTGAAGATTATTTCTTGGAATATGAGGGGTCTTAATGGAAAGAGTAAACATACGATATTGTGCAATAAGATCCACATAGAAAATCCAGCTATTATAACGATGTAGGAAAATAAATGTTCCAATGAAATAAACATAATAGCTTCAAATTGTTGGAAAGGTTGTAAATCAACGACAATAGATGTAAGAGAAGTGGTGAGAAGCTTGGAAATACTATGGAAACCTAGGGAGATAGCCATATATGGATTTTTTCCACAATTAGAACTCTCTCATCAAAGTTCCAATTAATAGGGTTGGATTCAACATGATTTATTACTGATGTATATGGACCTGAAATTTTGGAGGAAAAACTTAGACTACTTCATAATGTTTAAGGATTAGGGGAAACTATAGGAGATCAACATTGGATAATCTAAGGAGATTTAAACATCATCACCTTGTTAGCTGAAAAACAAGGGGAAATCAAAAGATTGGACATATACACTAAACATTTTAAGACAACTTTCCACACTCTTAAACTTATCAACATGGAAATAGTCAATGACATCCACACTTGGAATAACATAATCGTAATCTCATATGACTCAAGAACTAGTCATGGAAGCTTTTATTATACCTTTTGTTGACTTGAACCATTGGCCAATGTTCCTGAATTTGGACCGTTATAGGAATCTTGAATAAACATCTCTTGGTGTTCCAGCTATACATCTCTTCATGTATAGCTGGAACACCAAACTTTCAAGAAAATATAGCTTAATGGCGGAAGGAGGTAGAAGTGGCCAAACGAAACCTAAAGTACATATCCAATAGTGTATGAAAAACCTAAAGAACGGACTCAAAACAATGGAATAAAGAAACCTTTGGATACATCTTAAAATCCAAGAAGGATATCCAATATTTGACCTACTCCATCGAATTAAAATATCGAATTAAATTATGATGCACCTGTGTCAAATAATGATATTAGAGGGAAGAGTTGAGAACCTTGTAAATGAGGAATTGACTTTGCAAGTCCAACTTGATTCAAGGAATAGGAAAGATGAAATATTACGGAGACATAAATCTTGAGTTCAATGGAAAAAATAAGGGTAAATGAACTTAGAATGCTTCCATAACTCGATGATACAACATCGACACCACAACCAATTTGTTTATCTAAAAAATAGTTAGGGTAACAAGCCGATAGAGTAGGTGAGCATTGAGATGGAATTATTGACCTATTATCAATACTTGCTCATAGAACTCCAAGTGGACAGAATGGAATATATTGAGAAGATCACTCATCACATCCTAAATTTGATAATATATTATCAGAATGATAGCCCAATGGGAATAATTACCATGGAAGAAGTGGAACGCAAAGTGAGGAAATGTCAACAGGAAATTGGATTAGATGCATTCACTACAAAAAATTTCAGTCATGGTCTGTAATAAATTCCAATGTTTGGATTTGGTTTAAGACCCAAGATGTATCTTTGGAGTTATTCTAGCATTAAAATATACTTTTCTCACTTTAATCCCCATGAAAGAGGAAGGAGGCAATGACCCTAGTAAATTTCAAACGATCTCTCTATGCAACGTTGTTTATAAAATCATTAGTAAGGTCATAGCAAATCATCCCAAGATGCTAGTGCTTAAATTTACCTCCCTAGAACAAACATAGTATGTGGAAGGGAGACAAATTTTGGATGGTGTCATCTTAACTCATACAAAATCATATATTTTGGGAAATTAGGGATGGTCAATCCACTCTTTTGTGGGACTATGTTTGGAAACAAATCCCAAAGTGGAAGGATTTGCCACATCTATAGGACTACATGGATATATTACATGTACATAATTTGACACAGGTGCATCATTACTGAATGTAGTCACCCTAAAACAGATTAGTGGACCCGACATCCCAAATAATTCTAGCCTTAAATTCTTGTAACCTTCAATTATGAAGACTTTTGGAAGGATCTATAGGGGAGAATAATCATAATTAAATAAGTATTGAACAAGTTGAGGCAGGGTTATTAAGGAGGGGATTCTCATTAGAAGAAGCATATCTTCTTGTAGTGGAGTATAATTAGGTTTTGAAAGAAAGGATCTAGGAGTAGATATGGACTCAAAAGTTTTGGTTGGAAGTTTCTACCTTTTTTTGGCTAGTAGTTATAAGAAAAATCCTAACTCGAGAACAACTCATTATAAGAGGATTTGAGGGGCTTGCTTTCTATCACTTATGTATGCAAGATGAAAAACCTACTGAGCACTTTCTGAATATATGTCCATGTGCATCCAATCTATAGAACAAAGGATAAACTATACTTAGATGATATTACATAGTTCATAATAGTCTAAGAGAAATGACAAAACAATGGAGGAAACGAGCCTTTAACAATCCGATTCTCAATTGAGCCTGAAAATTATTCTTAGGATTTATGATGTGGGAGAGACTTGGAAGGAATGCGATAGGAGAATTTTTAAAGACTCTCGAATGAGCATGCCTCAATCTTGGGACAAAATTAGACAAAACATCCTTGACATTCTCCATTCTACCTCATGGATAAAGGAGGGTTGACAACGCAGGGACAAGGAAAGCATAATATTGCAAGCATGGAACTTTGACCAGGATAACATAAAATTTAAACAATGCATTATAGATCCTTCCATCTCTATTCCAACCAAATCCTCCGCCCCCCTTGATTGATTTATAAAACTTAATTTTGATGGGGTGTCAAAAGGGAACCCGAGACTTGTGGGGTATGAAGTAGTGTTTCATAACGACAAAGGGGAAATCTTATAAACATATGTAGGATTTATGGGACTAATAACAATAATGCAGTAGAGATATATGCCTTAGATATGGGTCTAAAGATTACAATGTGACAAGGATACTCAAAGCTAGTAGTAGAAGGAGACTCCCTAATCATCATCCAAATACTAAGGAAAACCCAACATGGCTTTATCCTCAGTAATATTTATAGAAACTAGAGGCTTGAGGTGGGGTTGAAATGCTTGGATTCTTTACTTCCTCAAATACCATCCTTCATTACCTCACATATATTAAGATCAACCAATAAGGTAACGTATCGTTTAGCTAATGAGGGAGTGCTAAAAGGACATGATGTATTAGATATCCATTATCAACTCACTTTGGAAAGTGAGCTAAATACTGACTTAGGGATCTGTTCAACAATAATCTCCCCCCCCCCCCCCCCCCTGGATGGGGTGATAGGGAGGCAAGAGCATGCTATTCAATGAGCATAGGACATATCACAATTGTTACAACCAACCCATTCATGATTCTTACTGGGACAAATGGTAGAGGTTATACTTAAGGTGATCATGCAATAGTTATTAGGGAGAATAATTGGCTCGTGGAGTACTAAAACCTCCAAGCAAGGGATGGATATGGTAGAGGATTTTAGATGAGGGACACAATGCCAATTTTGATAATGATGAATGATGAAATCATGTTAGGGATATGCACTAGAAAGGAAAGAGAGAGGCATATGGAACATCTGTTTGATGAAAGATGTAGTGGATAAATGTCATTTAAAGGTGGGAGGGTCTCCTTTTCTTAGAGAATCGGTGAAGGTCCCTAGTCAGTTCTCCTTGGATTGAAATTAAAGACCCCAGGACTAGAGGTGTTGAGATCCCTCTCA
The DNA here is from genome assembly GCA_001517045.1 of Pseudotsuga menziesii. Lineage (NCBI taxonomy): Eukaryota > Viridiplantae > Streptophyta > Pinopsida > Pinales > Pinaceae > Pseudotsuga > Pseudotsuga menziesii. The sequence goes on along the minus strand of LPNX010759132.1, from coordinate 636,496 downwards.
GTCTCATGCAAACTGACTGTTTAGAAATAACTATGCCAAGGAGAAGCTATGGACATTGAAACAACAATGGTAGGGATTTGACTCCATGGTATTGAGTGGCACAATGAGCAGAGGAATTTGAATCAATGTATAGGAGAACCCCTGATCACATTCAATGGGATATTAACTATGTAGAGGAGGAAATCCAAATACATAAAAGTTGCATTACCAATGAATAATCTGACAACTATGTGTAGTCTTGGGTTCCACATTTAGGAAATAGATGCACCAAAACCACTCGTTACTACAACATGATTGATCTTTATTGGTAGAAAAAATTCTTGATTGAGTAGATTCCAGGTGAACATTATCAATCCCATAACAATATTTTGTTGTAGATGGATGAAATCCATGTATGCCTCAAAATAATGGATGCCAAAATTAACATTCTTGCTAAAACCACTAGTAAAATAAAATTTGTGGAAGAAGATCACGAGTTGGGACCAAATCAAGAGTCCCCCATCAACATTCCTTTTGAAGATGAAAGTCCCTTCTTGTTTTATTTTTTATATAGATCTCATGTTTCATGGTTTTAAATACTCTAACAATTATGGTAACTCTGTATTGCCACAGTTCGAAGCACAATTTTTGGAACTTTGAAGTCCCAAGTTGGGCTAGATACATTAAGACTGCTAATGAAATTTTTTGTTGTTGGTTTGGTTTCCCAAGTGGCAAAGCCAACAACAACAAACTATGTATATATTTTTACAATTTAATAGAAAAAACTCCACTAGATTACCAGAAAAAGTATTTAGTTATAAAATAATTTTATTGTAAAAAATAATTCTCACTTAAAGTTATACAAATAACTTATTTGTAAAAGTGAGCTTATAGGACAAACTTATTTGTAAAAGTGAGCTTATAGGACAAAGTTAGAGGAAGAATAATTTTATATTCTCTTATAATTCAACAACCTCATCCACGTGGGCCAAACTCCACTTACCATATGACGCATTAGTTGCCATCTTGGCTTTTTATGTTGTATTTATTAGGGGATAACTTTGACAGAGAGTTTGTTTTTAAACCACCTATTTTTTCAGCTCTCTATATTTGAACATTCAATTACAACCTTTGGAACCATCTTACTTTCATATTGTAATATGGCTAGTGCAAGTGAGATCTTGTTTACTAGTTTAAACTACTTCTCGTAGAAATCCTTACGGAACATTTATCAAAAGTAAGGGACTTTCTTAGGTTACCTTGGAAACACAAGTTCCCTCCATTGATGCATTAAACATATAAAAATGGGACAATAAAGATGAACATGAGGATTGATAGGGATGTCCATTTGTAGTGCTTTACGCTTTTACCTTCAAGGGATTCAAACTTTAGATGCAACTTGACGAAAGTTAGAATCTGTGTTTGGTAAACATAATGAGATTTGATCCCACTAACTTGTAAATCAATTAATTGTTTTAAATCCCATCGATTTCTTTTGCATTAAGGATTTTCTATTTAAGTTTGAGACACCCATTGTTGTAGAATGTAAGCTAAAAATGAAAGATAATCAACTCATATGTTTTTTTGCTAAGCTTGGAAAAGTTTATTCTATTTCTTTTATCTACTTTTCAGTCCATTAGAGAAGCACTTATTAGTCCAAATGATACTTACAAAATGAATTTTTTGAAGTTTTTTTGTATTATCTCATTAGAGGGAAAGATAATCTCTTGCACCCTAAATTGATTAGAACTATAGACACATATAACAAAGCCTTGTTGGAGCAACACAAGTACTGCCCCAAGGATTTAAAGAAGCAACATCTTTCTCATAACACAAACAAAACAAGGGCTCCAAATCCTCTTAGTTACCTCATACACTCAATGAGGATAAATAAACTAAGTCAACAGATAAGAATACTGAAATCCATTGCAATTTTTGTGGGTGAGATGGTCACATGGAGTTAAATGTTTAAGAAAATGGAATGCTTAGAAGCAACAATGAACAAGAACAACATCAATCTTGATACTACTTCTAACTCTTATTCTCATGGACTTTCACTTGTTTCCCTTGTTTTTTCTTTCAATGCAACATCTAGTTATTTTAATGAGTGTCTTTATAATTGTGAAGAACCTTATCATGTGGCTAAGAATAAAATGATAAGATAGTGTTAAGGATCAGAATAACCTGTTTTGCAGAAAATCAAAATGAGTCTGAGCCAAGGTGTAATCGCAGGCATGGCAGTTGCTGCAGTTGTGTTGATTCTTGGAAATGGAGGATTACTGGGTTCAATCTCATCGGAAATTTGCGGAGACAAGTAGCAGAAGCCCTTCTCAATAAATATTTTGCTGGAGTTGAAATGTTGCTTCACATATGGAAACTTAACGACTAAGTCCTATGAAAAGTCGTCATTTCCTGGGTAATACTTTCATTGTGAGATTCCTCGTTAAGACTTTCACGTGCCTGCTTATGTTAAATGTATCAAATTCTTGGATGTTGTTTTCTGCATTTCGAAAAATCGTAAATGGAAAATTTGCAAAATTGCAAAAAAATACAAATAAAAATACATACTCAGATATCAAGGGTTTCGAAATCATGGACAATTAGATTGCTGAGAAATCAAATGTTTCCTTAACAGTCCTCTATGCATACAACGAAAAGTAATACTGAGTCAACTATTAGAATAAATTTAGTTAGCAATAGATAGAATTCTCAAGATGCAAATTTATATATCTTCTCTGCAAATTTGGAATTGGATTCGGATTTTGCAGCCAAACGCCAATGCACAACCAAATTATTGAGAAAAGGAGGAAGGTGAGATATGGAAATTGTTTAGAGTACCATAAACTACAGAATGAGCATGAATAAACTACTGAGTGAGTGTGCGTAAAGGGCAGGTGGTCCGTGTCGAAATTTGTTAATGTAAATGAGTGTATAATTATATAGGTTGTTGTCCTTGAACTAACAACAGCTGAAAACCGATCCTTGTTGTAAATCTGAGGAGAAGTTGTACTGTTGCATTGTTTTCTGAACAGAAGAAGAGATCGTAATTGTCATCGGAGACTTGAAACCAGAAATCAAATGCGGTTGAAAAAACAAGGTGACATTTGGACAGTTTGAAGTTGTAACTGCAAAGCATAATGCAAGGTGACATTTGTAACTTTGAAATAGTTTGCAAGGTGATTTTTGGACATTTGAAGTCATGACTACTGGGTATGCATGTGACTTTTGAACCCTTGACAAGCGCTCTAGCGGGATGTCCCACTAAAGTGATAGAATGCATGCAACTTTTGAACCCTTTTGACAAGCATTCCATCCATATGCTCAAGTGCTTTTATGAATGCTAAGTTACTGGTTTGGCTGATCTAATAACATTCTTATTTGTCAAAGTTTTATTATTCCTGCAACAGTCTCGTGGAGACTCTGCCTTAGAATGTGTTGTTCTAACAGTTGTGATTTCAAGTGAAGTGATGACCACCAGTTTTCACTTGAGTGGCTTCCTATTAGAATATCGTTTTTATTTTATTCATGACTTAAATAAAATACATGAAGTAGATGCCCTTCCATTTTGAATTCATGGTGTTCCGATCCAACTTGAAAGCATTATATACATCCAACTTTGGCGCATGCCCTTACATCAACAGTGCATACATAATTAGTATGATCCAACCTGGAGGCATTATATACAACCAACTCTGGCGCACAATAAAAAACAAATTTGGTTTTGTAAACATCAATCATTAAAATTCCAAAGTATAAAAATGGTTGAGTTTATGAAATAGAAACCTATTTATGTTATGGTGACAGACACATAAATCTTTTTTTTGTGTGTTGGAGTTTGGACAAATTGGACTCCATTTGTCTCATTATTTATAGATTTAAAATCACCAATAGCAGTGTAATCTCTCATGAAGATGCAAATGCATACTAAACCAATATGGGAGAGCACCACAATGATATCGCTATAGCTGCCGAGCATAATGCAAGGTGAAATTTGGAACTTGAAGCATTCTGCAAGGCGATGTTTGGACATTTGAAGTCGTGACTGCTGGGCCCAATGCATGTGCCTTTTGAATGCTTGACAAGCATTCTAGCTGGATGTCCCACTAAAGTGGCATAATGCATGTAACTTTTGAACCCTTTTGACAAGCATTCAATCCATATGTCTCAAGTTCTTTTATGAATGCTAAGTTACTGGGTCTCGCTGATATAATAACATTCTTATTTGTCATAGTTTTATTATTCTTGCAGCAGGATCGTGAAGACTCCCCCTTACGATGTGTTGTTCTAATAGCTGCGATTTCAAATGAAGTGATGACTGCCGGTTCCCATGTCACATGAAGTGGATTCCTATTACAATATCCTTTTGTTTTTATTTATATTTTAACTCTTTTATTACTTAGCTATGTAGTCCTTGCAACACCTAATTTAATAACACCCACCAAAACTACTAGAATAAAACTAGACGAAAATAATGGGGTCGGGAACACTTGACGACAACTAGAACTAGAGGACAAAATCACCACCTCAGTCAGCCAAGTGGTCATAGGTTTGATAAGTCTAAAATCCAATGTCATTATTGCAAGAATTTTTGTCATTATGCAGATGAATGCAGGAAGAAGGAGTATGCCCAAGGAAGGCAAAGCCAAAACCAGTCGAACAACACTAGTGACTTTGTCAACCAAAATGTTGTTGGCATGTGAATCCCCACTTGAATGCAACGCTATCCAAGAAATTCCTTTCGACATATGGTATTTAGATTCAGGTTGTAGTAATCATATGACTGGTAATTCAAGTTTGTTTTCTAGTCTAGATAAATCAGTTCAAAGTGATGTCACACTCGGAAATAATGTCCAAGTCACTGTTTTGGGAAAATGTACTGTTGGTATTCTAACCAAACAAGGGGAGCGAAAGGACATGCCTGATGTTTATCACGTCGAAGGACTGAAACGCAATTTGTTGAGTATTGGACAACTGATATAGAAAGGCTATAGAGTCTACATAGAAGATAATCACTATGTGATTAAAGACAAGCGTCCAAGCAACCAACTGATAGCAAAAATGCCAATGAAAGAAATCACTTGTTTCCATTGAGGATAATTCCAGACATGAAAGGAAATACAAATACATGACTTGCATTTAAGACAGAAAGCAAGGAAGTTGACAAGCACTTCAACAAGAAAGAAAATAATAGCACTGATTTTCAAGCTGCATTTCCAATAGAAGCTCAGGATGAATCCTAGCTGTGGCATTTCATATTTGGACATCTGAATTTTGGTGGGCTGAAGCTACTGCACACAAAAAATATGGTAAAAGGATTTCCATTGACTGACAAACCAGAGAGAGTTTGTGAAGGCTTCATTTTTTACAAGCATCATAGAGAGACTTTTATAGTCGGAAAGTCATACACAACTCTCACACCACTTGAGATTGTGCAATCTGATATTTGTCACCCAATGCAGACATCATCCATGGGTGGCTGCAATTATTTTCTTACTTTTATTGATGACTACTCAAGAAAAACATGGATATATTTTCTGAAACATAAATATGATGCATTTAGTTGTTTTCAACAATTCAAGGCACTCGTATAGAACCAGAGTGGACATCACATCAAAATATTAAGGACGGACAGAGGTGGTGAATATGTATCGACTGAATTCCTATATTTTTGCAAGATCCATGGCATACACAAGCAATTCATTGCACGATACACACCTCAACAGAACAGTGTCACCGAAAAAAAGAATAGAACCATTATGGAGATGGCACGTAGCATGATGGAAACCAAGCATTTGTTAAATGAATATTGGGCTGAAGCAGTGATAGATGCTGTATATATTATGAACTAGTGTCTGACAAAGAGTGTGAAGAACAAAGTTCCTTAAGAAGCATGGACAGGTGTGAATCATAGTGTTTCTCATTTAAAAGTTTTTGGTTGTGTCACATATGCTCATGTTCCAGATGAGCTGAGAAAGAAACTAGACAACAAAGGACATAAATGTATTTTTGTTGGTTACTTTGAAGACAAAAAAACATACAAGTTGTATGATCCCGTCGCAAGGAAAGCAATCATCAGCCATGATGTTCAATTTGTCGAAAATGAATCATGGGATGGAACTGTCGAGAAGAATGTCAAGATTGTGTCGAATGTTGACCATGATGACATGGTGGAGGAAGTGGTTCAAGCACCACATGTAAGTTAACCGGTCGCAACAATGTCGACTCCCATGACACGTGACATGGTTCAACACAAGGTATGTCAACACAAGTCCGAGCTCAAGCTACCCCGACAAGCACACCAAGAGGACAACATACTCCATCAAGCAGTTCGTCGAGGTCGACATCGACAGATCTAGTCAAGACAAGAAGTCTGCGTGAAATATATGAAGCTGGTACACCAAATTCATTCTCTATCTTTGCATTATTTTCTCAAATAGACGATCCACTAACATTTGAAGAAGTTGTCGAAGATGAAGCATGGGCACAAGCCATGGATGAAGAAATAGAATGCATTGAAAAAAATCAAACATTGGAGTTGGTAGATGTACCAAAAGATATAGATGTAATCAACGTCAAATGGATTTACAAAACCGAGCAACATATTGATGGGAATGTACAAAAGCACAAGAGAAGAATGGTCACAAGAGGTTTCACTCAGCAGCCTAACATAGACTTCAATGAAACCTTTTCACCTGTCGCACACATGGATACAGTTAGAACAATTCTGGCCATTGCTGCACAAAACAAATGGCTTGTTCACCAAATGGATGTTAAACCATCATTTCTGAATGGCTATCTGGAGGAGGGAGTGTATGTGGAACAACCACAAGGCTATGAAGTTCAAGGTCAAGAGCACAAAGTGTACAGGCTGAAAAAGGAACTCTATGGTTTGAAGCAAGCTTCGAGAGCTTGGTACAGTCGCATTGATTCCTATCTCACCCAAAATGGATTTCACAGAAGTGAAAGTGAACCGATGTTGTACACCAAAGTTAATGAGCAAGGTAAGATGTTAATTGTCTGCATGTATGTAGATGATTTAATATTTACTAGTGATTTTGGCATAAAGGATTTTGAAGCAGTCATGGAAAGCAAATTTGAATTGACTGATTTGGGGCTTATGAAGTTTTTTTTTTGGACATTGAAGTCTAACAACCTGAAAGTGGTATATTCATATCATAGTCAAAATATGCAAGTGCAGTTTTAAAAAGATTTAACATGTCTAATTGGAAGACAACCCCAACACTAGTAATAATAGGTTTAAAATTGAGCAAGGATGATGATGGATTGATTGTAGATCCTACGCTGTTTAAAAGTCTTGTTGGAGCCTTATGTATTTAACAACGACAAGACCAAACATCATGTATGGAGTAAGTATGATCTCAAGATTCATGGAGTCACCAAAAGACTCTCATTGGAAATCAGGTAAAAGAATTCTGAGGTATGTAAGTGGCACAAAGGATTTTGGTATAATGTATTCAACCTCATAAAGTTTTTATCTCATTGGTTACACTAACAGTGACAATGGAGGAAGCATAGATGACAAGAAGAACACATCTAGGTACACATTTCATTTTGGTATAGGTGTTGTGTCATGGTATTCAAAGAAAAAACCCATTGTAACTTCGTCTTCAGCAGAAGCAGAGTATGTCGCAACTACAGGTGTTGCATGTCAAGCCGTATGGATGCGGAGAATTTTAAAAGACTTGTCATAGAACCGACAAGAACTAACAACCATTTTCTACGACAACAGTTCAACCATTGCATTGTCTAAGAACCATGTGTTTCATAAGAGAACCAAACACATTGACAGAAGATTTCATTTCATAAGAGAATTGGTGAACAACAAAGAAATCTTTTTAGAATTTTGTAGGTCTAAAGATCAACTTGCAGACATCTTTACAAAACCATTGGAAAAATATACATTCCAGTATCTACAAAGTTATCTTGGAATGACAAGTTCTGCTCAGTGAACTTTGCCATGCACAGAGCAAGTTTCAACTCTGAAACATGTTGTAATATTTTGTGTAAGATCCCCATCTGCTTATAATTAAGGGGGAGTGTTGGAGATATTAATTACTCACTGAGCCTCTTATCTTGTTAGCCGACTCTGTCGAAGTCTGTAGCTGGTCATGCTTTGCCACCCTCTCTAACAAGGTTGAAGAGTTCACGTCTCTCTTATGTAAACCAGTCAAATTAAATTTCCAAAGTTAAGTTTCTAGGTGGATAATTATTACAATATTTAATGATTAAGTCGGTAGCTTCACAGATAAGCTATTTTAGTCTATATATATAAAGAAGAAGAAGACTATAAATTCAATAGACACAACTGATAGTGAAGAGAGAATTGAAAGTGGAGAAGAAGGAAAAACTCTATGGAGAGTTCGAAGCTCAAGCTTCTATGTGTCAAGAGCCGAAGCTCTGTAAAGGTGAATCATCATTGTAAATTTATAAGTTTGTATTTACCGCATTAGTCCTGTGTTATGTCCTGACAAGTTTTATAAATCCATTGTTATGGTTAAATGCATGTTTTATTTAGGCGCACATTCTCTCCCAAATTACTAGAGTAAATGCAAGTAAATGTTGTTTACATTTATAGGTTAAGTGAAAGACACATAGAGACGAAGTAAAAGTTAGTTTTTACTATAGAGTGGTCCATACAAGTTTTCGTGAATATTTGGTTATATGATTTTGTAAATATATTGAATTATAGTTGTGTCGAGATTTACTCCTAAGGATTGGCGAAAAGTGTTTTTTATTTTATAAAATCTTTAAACTATAAAATATTCTTTGTAAAAGTTCGACTAAATGTAGTTAAGTGGAGTAAGCTTGTTAGAATAACAAATAATTCAAAGTAAAAACTTGTCCTAGTATTTTGATAAATTTAACTTGTTGAACTTCAACTATTTCAACTTTTATAGTTGAACTGGACTTTGACTTGTCCACTCGGAATTCGTTGAAATTCGACTTCGACTTGTCTAGTCGGCAGTCGGAGTTAGAGAAGTTTTACCCGGGTAAAAAGAGGTCGAAGTCCCGACAATTTTTTTTTAATGACTGAGCGGTACTCAAGTTGACCTTCTCAGTCTGTGAGGTGTTGTTAAGATCATGGTGGTGATCATTTCTTCATTAGCATTCTAGGTTGGCAGGTGACCTGATTCGTGCCTCTTTTAATGCCCTGGATCGAATCTTATCTGCTCCATTCAATTCTATACAGACGAGGAGTGGTGGTGAGGGATGTCATTTTCCTTTCTATTCCCAGCTGTTCAACAAACATCTGATTCAGGAGAATGTGGTGTAGGGGAGTGGTGCACATTTCATGCCATAAAAAGACATCTTCGGATTCGATGATAACTCTGCGCAACCTGCCCCGCTTCAGGCGGAGATATGTTATGCATCAAATTGTTTCTGCTTCCCTTCCATTTCAATACAAAGCTGCCATGTGCATCATCGTATGAGTCGGCAACGCACATCATCATCATTGTTTGATATGTTCCTTTGTTTCCCCCTAGTTTCAGACAGGGTATTGACAAATATAATTGTGTTGAGAACGAGATCATGGGAATCGAGGGCCGGATGGTGAGCAAAGGAAGGGAAAAGTTTGAGGTTGAATATGGTAGAGCTACTGTAATTGATGGGCTTTGACTCCACTGTCTTTGAGATCCAGCGATGCACCAGTTTCTCTTATTTCATGCAAACCAATGCATTGAAATTCTCATCGGTCAGACATTCGGGTTTGTGTTTGCAGTATGCATTCAATCGATTGTATGTTATAAAAGTGTTTGATATATTCTAGGACTAACATTTGCTCATGGATGAATGAACAAGTTAATAAAACATCTTTAGTTTAGTTCTGCTTAAATAGTCAGAAGGGTATTTTATATCTTTATTCTAATGAAGAATCTGAGATTATTAGCTGACCCAACCCTAGATTTGTGGCAGTTTATCTGAACTTACCTAGGTTTCTTTCCCAATGCATTTTGTATGGTTTCCACACAGAATATCAGTGAAGTTTCCCATGCATTTTGTATGGTTTTCACTGATAATCCCCAAGTAAAACAACCCCACCCTTCATTAACATTATCGATGCTTTCTATGATGGCATGGATTACAACCATATCCTTGGAATCATATGTCTTGAATTAATTTTCAAAATGCACTAAAAACATGGATGTGCTCCCATTTGTTTCAAAATTTGCCATAAATTCTAATGCAATGTGGCAGATAACAATCTAAACGATGACATCCATGCAGATCCACCAGCCACACGACATGAGAGACAATAGATGATGGAGGTCTATAGGAAAGAGAAATTGGTAGGGGTCGTTTCCATACAGCAGAACGAAAACCCTAGAACACGGTAAAAATTTCGAGCAAGAGTTACGTGGAGATAACACACCACAGCCATGGTTTTAAAAAACACGCAGCACTCTCATACATGTGGCATCTCTTGAGAAAGAGGGGAGCGTTAACTAGGTCTCTATCGGGAGCTTGGCAGATCGAGGTATCTCTGATTATTGATCACAAATCGAGATTCGATCTTCATTTTTACATTTAGTAATGTGGGATGTTCAGTTCTAAGTCATGGCACTTTGAAACTGGATGGTGAACATTTTTCTTGTTCTCCTTGGTTCCTTCCTTTTTTTACTTTGGATTCATGTTTCCTTAACCACTAGGTTTGCTAGCCATGTGAAAAATTCAAAGATTTGATTTTTAAAAAATTGAAAGCTTCCCCTACATACAAATGCATGTATATACCCATGCTTACCAAGTATCTGCGATAGGCTAGGCCAAACATACATCATAAATATGTTTTATTCTTGATAGGCAAAGAGAACGTTAAAACATATATTCCCAAAATTTGAAATGTATATCCATACATCATGGTTCTCCTTCTCCAGTTTTTCTAGGGTGGAAAATCTCACCTTTGGGACCCTACTATTATATTATGTCAAGCAACAATTTTAACATCATTTTGCAATAGACCTTAGCTAGAATAGTTTGTGTTACCTTTCTGATTTTGGAATTAAGATTAGGCCAACTATTATCTCTTCCATTGGATCTGCAACATAGGTTCATGTGTGTACAATTTGTATTCAACAAATTTATTTTCCTTTGTTGTTTGCGATACTGAGGTAGTTTTTGCCAAAATCTTTTATGGCTGAGAATACATATCCATCCCAAAATTCTGAAAGTAAACCCTAAATCTTGCTTAGGTTGGGAATATTTACTGTGTATCTGCAATGGTATCAAACCAAAGTTCTGTACTTCACACAGAGTCCAGTCCCACCCATGAAATATGGGAATCTTTTAACAAAATAACCTTTGTCCTAACTTTCTCAAGAAATAACAACGAAGATACTCAACTTAAGCTAAGATGGTCCCTTTAAAATCTTCTTGCATATTCCAATTGTAATGATGCAAAGTAAGCTCCACCAAAATTATCCAACCAGAATTAGAAAGATATGAGTCTTCTGATGAAGCTTTGAGCATATTCATCCAAGAAGAAACTTACTCTTTCTTTGAAAGAAATGAGACATCTAAACAGTTTGTAGTTGAAGAGGAATGTCAACCTAAAATCCCCCTATTCTTTGTTGTCCCTACAAGAAAAAGCTACAACATCACTATTTCCATCAATCATGTAGAACATAAGCCTTATGAATTAGACGCTTTCATTGATTTAGGTGCTATATTATCTTGTTGTAAGTATCATGCTATCCCTTAATTTTTTTGGAAGAGTATTATTGCTCAAGATTGTTCAATCCTGGTAAGAGATATAAAAACATGTTACATTCTATGAGTTTGGTTCAAGAACTAATATTATTTCATGTCAATATTTCCTGAGAGAACACATGCCAATGATTCCCATGGGTACAATTAAATTGACCATTAAAGGAAAATTGACAGAAATTACATTTTTAGATGATTATCGAGTTAAGATTCATGTTCCTCTTCAACATGAATATATTGACATTGTTGTTGAGAAAATGGTCAAGATGAGAAAGATCTGGAAACAATGTCAAATGGAAAAGGATAATCTACTTTCAGATATTGTTTCGAATATAAAATCAAATTATATTTTGGCACTCTTTATGGGATGAGATTATGGTTCAATTTTGATGTCAATAAGAGTGACAAAATTTGTCGAAATTTGTCAAAGTTACGTCAAAATTAGGGTTTTTACACTTCCAAAAATAATTGCATTTTTAGATACCATTTATTGAGTACATAGTGGCTAAATTTGGTGGTGCTCTCATACCATGAAAAGTTAGCTCAAAATTGAGGTTTTTGCATTTTGGGATCACTAATCTTTAAATAAATGCAACTAATAATTGCGTTGTCAAGTTGATTCTCAATTTCCATTAGATTCAATGTGCATGGAAGTAATAATTGTCCAAATTAGATGCCATTTTCGGAACTATTCTTGTTTATGTATAAGAAATACTAAAGGACTCATTTTCAATGTGAATATGCCAAAATTTCTTGCCCTATATCATAAACATAAACACCTTTATTTTTTCAATACTGATGCGAGAGGCTATAGTTTCCACCATATAATCTATGTGATTCATTGCCTTGCTTTATTACATATTGTTAGTTTTTCTAGTCTAATTAGCTTGATTAGGATCTTTATCTGAAATAATAACAAGTACAACAAGATACTCAAGATAGAGCAGATACACAAGACAAAAAGATTTTCACTGGGGAAACCATAAAGGAGAAAACTCTGCAAACTTCCTCAGAATAGTTCTGTCACAAAGACCGTATCACAAGATGATCAAATCCAGTAAGAAGAAGTCTTCTACAACTATCTATCTATCCTCCTCCTTCTCTCTCTCTCTCTCCTCATGCGAACTTGAGTGAGTGAGTGTGTGTATAAATGAGGGAGGGTGCCTCCCTATTTATACCTTTCAAGTGACTGACCTATTACATGACTAGGGCTGACCTCTTACCCTAACAAGGCCGACTTCTCCTAGATAGACTCCAAAAATACATCACATGATGTTACACTGGGGACCATTGCCCCGACTTACAACGGAGGTTGTACCTCAAGGTCCATACACAATAATGACATCCTGAAAGGAGGCAAACACATCTTCGATGGGGGTACAACACCATGCAACGATAATATACATTAGAATATCTTCCAAAGTTACACATACATCAACACTCCCTCTTAACTAGGAAGGTATTCTCTTTCTCTCTCTCCATAGTCATCAACACATCTGGTCCAATCATCATCACGAAGTCATCATCATAACTGCTGCCATAGTCATTTTCTAGTCGATCATCAAATGATACAATCTGTCATCGAAAGTTTCTACAGAGGCAACCCTTTTTCATGCTGGGTGTAGGCCTAGTCCTCATATAGGTCTTCATCATCTCTACGAGCAAGCCATCACGTAGGTACAACCCAGGACCTTCATTACATTGCCACAGAAATAACCTACGTCTCCTACTATCATCACTTCGTATCCAAATCATCTCTTTGTCCTGCACAAAACAAAACAAAACATACACAGAGCATACAGAGCACAACCCAGATGCAGACCACCTGTGTTCTACCAACATAGGAACATGCCAAGATCTAACCTGAATCTACCACTATGAGAAAATCGTCTAGGAGCACACCAAGTGCATTACATCTCTCTACAGTCAACTTGCGTTCTACCAACATAAGAGAACTGCCCAGATTCACACCAAGTGCCTTGTGACCTCATCATCTTCAACATGGGAACACACACATGCACAAGGACTGATTACAACCGAACAACTTGTGTACCACGCAGAATCTTTTCCGTTCAGGGAAACCTCAAGGACTTATTACATCCAAACAACCTGTGTCCACGATATTTTCCATTCGGACAACCTTCGAGACTTATTACATCTGAGTAACCTGCTACACCAGGACCCCTTTTACACTCCGGACAACCCACATGAATTATTACATCCGAGCAACCTGTGTACTACACTAGGACTCTCTCTTTACACTCGCATAACCTGTCTCAGGACTGATTATATCCAAGGTTAACTTGCGAGCTTCGCCAGGATTGATTGCACCCGAGGACAACCTACATGATTGATTACGTCTGAGAAACCTACATACTACACCAAGAGTCTCTATTTATGCTCCAGAAACCTGTCTGATTTCCCATGTGAGATCTCATGCATCTGCGTCTTCTGGTCTCTTGTCATCTTCTAGCATAGAAACATATCAGTGCTGATTATGTCCAAGGATAACCTACGAGCTTCGCCATGACTGCTTACATCCGAGGACAACCTACATGATTGATTACGTCACCAAGAAAACCTTTATCTTCGACTATGCTAGAACTCATCACTCTATCTTTTGAGGGGTCTCATTTTGGATCACACCAAGTCTTTCTCTGAAGTACTTGAACTTCACTCTGGCTAGAGGCTTGGTCAATACATTGTCTATCTGCTTGTTCGTTTCCACGTATTGGAGCTTCATTGCTCCTCTCTGCACCATATCCTTGATGTAGTGGAACTTGATCTCTATGTGCTTCGACTTGTCATGGAACACTGGGTTCTTCGATAGCTTCACGCAACTTTGATTGTCGCAGAAGATACAAGTCGCTTCTAATTGGAGATAAAAAAAATCAAACAATAGCTTCCATGACCATACTACCTCACAACTAGTCGAGCAAGTGGTAACATACTCTGCCTTGGCTGTAGTCAGTGCCACGCAGGACTGCTTCTTGCTAAACCAGGAGAAAATGCCAGATCCCAAACTGAAGCAATAACTCGAGGTGCTCTTCCTATCAGTGGCGCTACCTTCCCAATCTGAATCAACTCAACCATTCAGGTTAATCTTTTGATTCACATCATATTTGAGCCCATAATCCACTTTACCCTTCAGATAACTTAATACAAGCTTTTCAACAACCAGGTGAACATGTCTCGGATCCATCAGGAACTGGCTCAGTGCGTTCACAACAAAGCATATGTTTGGTATCGTATTCATCAGATACATCAATGAGCCAATCATTTGACGATACATCGTGGCATCAACCGACTATGATGAAGCATCACACAAAAGCTTCAAGTTCGATGCCATAGGTTTGGCTATCCCCTTGCAGTCCAACATTTCGAATCTCTTCAGAATTTCCACTCTATACTTTCCTTGGCCAAGGAAAATCCCATCTGCACTCTGCCACACATCCATGCCTAAGAAGTAGTGCATCATACCTATGTCTTTCATCTCGAACTCAATAGTAAGCCTCCTCTTTGCATCTTCAATGAGTTCATCTTCTCCCGTCAGGAATAGGTCATGGACATACATCAGGAGTATCACTGGTCTTTCGCCTTCAACCTTGGCGTAAAGGTTGGAGGCCACTTTACTCTTAGTAAAGCCTAAGCTCATTAGGAAGTTATCCATCCTGCCGTACCATGTGTTGGGTGCTCAATCCATACAAGGCCTTCTTTAATTCGCACACATGAGTCTGCCTGTCATGTGTCTCGAATCCCATTGGCTGTTCTACGTAGACTTCCTCCTCGACTACACCATTCAAGAATGCTTTCTTGATGTCCATCTGGTGTATCTTCCATCTCATAACTGCAACCAATGAAAGTATAGATCTAATGGAAGTGCACCTCGCTACTGGTGCAGATGTCTCCTCGTAGTCTATGCCTTCTTTCTGTGAGAAGCCTCGTGCTATGAATCTTGCCTTGTATTTCTCGATGCTGCCGTCTGTAGCATGCTTGTTCTTGTAGATCCACTTCAAAGACACAACCGAATTCCTTTATGGTCTCAGAACTATCTCCTAGACATCATTCTTCATAATTGACTGATACTCCTCAATCATGGCATCCTTCCATTCTTTCTTCTCTGCAACCTCTTCATAGGTGGAAGGCTCCTTTTCAATGATGTCACACAATAGGGCCACATAGTTGTTGTAAGCATTTGGTCTTTTCCTTTCTCTATGCACCCCTTCTGGAGCACCATACCTTTCTGCTTCTTCTATGAGCTCTCGTGCCCATGCTGGTTTCCTCTTGTGGGAGTCCTTCTCGTGAAGTGTCTTTACAGGCTCTTGTGGTTTTTCCATGTCATGATCTTCATGGTCTTCTGGAATTGATTCTACAATTTCCGTACCTCGGACTCTCGTTCCTTTAGGTTCCTCGACCTCATCAATAGGTAGCCTCCTAGATCTAGAGAATGTCGAGTCCTCATCAAAGGTTACATATCTACTGATCTTGATCTTCTTGAATCCTGGGAAGTATATTCGATAGGCCTTTGATGTATCATTGTAACCTACGAATATACCCTTCCTCCTAGAAATATCGAGCTTGGTCCTCTTCTCCTTTGGGATATGTATGTACAGTGGGAAACCAAATATTCTGAGATGGTTGACTTCAGGTTTCTCTCCTAAGAAAGCCTCTTCAGGAGTCTTGTTGTCAAGTACTCGATTAGGAATATGGTTCTGTACATACATAGTTGTCCTTGCTGCTTCTGCCCAGAGGTGTATTGGAAGATCTTGGTCATGTAGCATTGCTTTCACTGCTTCCATTATGACTCGCTTCTTCCGTTCCACAACGCCATTGTGCTGAGGATTGTATAGAGTGCTTGAATCCCTCTTAATCCTGGACTCTCTGCAGATTTCCTTGAATTCTTCCGAGGTGAACTCTCCTCCATTATCTGACCATAGTCTTGATCTTCCTTTCAATGTGGTTCTCGACCAAGGCTTTGTATTCCTTGAACTTACTGAATACTTCATTTTTTCCTTTCAAGAAATATATCCAAGTATATTTACGTGAGAAATCATTTATAAAGGAAACATAGTTCACATGCCTGCTTAGTGAGTTAGAAGGCATAGGCCCGCATACATCTAAGTGTACTATCTCCAATATTCCTTTATCTTTACTTTCACTGCTGGGAAATGTCTTCTTTGCATTATTTCCTTGTGCACATCCTTTGCAAATTCCTTCATGCTTTTCCTAGATTTCTGGAAGTCTTAACACTGTTTTGCTTGCAATCGGTAGTGCTCTGTAATGCACATGTGCAAGTCTTCAGTGCCATAATTCACTTGGTTCTATTGACTCATGAACCAATGGTTGTTCAGACTGTCTTTTTAGTTTGTACAAGCCTCCATCTTATTCTCCAATCACTGTTGCATCATATATTGTCTTTCCTTTAGGCCACATTAGAACTTGGCCATCAACAAATGCAACTCTCATTCCATTTGCATCTAGTGCAAATATGGAGAGAAGATTCTTCTTCAATCCTGTAACATATAACACATCCTTCATCTTTAAAGATTTTTTGGAGTGTAGCTTGTATGAAGCTTCTCGACTTCTTTTTATGGGGTATTGATAATCATCCCCAAGTTTCACCTTGTGAGGTGACTCATGCTCCGACATATTGACGGATGATTCTTTGTATCCCGTCATGTGTTTAGATACCCCACTATCCATAAGGAAATCATTGCTTCCATGTGAGATAGTTCTCGTGAGTGTTGAAATAAACACATACTCTTCATTTGAATCATCCTTCTCTCTTCCGAATCTTTTGTTTGTTGGTTCATCGTTTTCGGCGGTATGAGCATGATGTCTCTTCTTTCTGTTGAAGGAGAACTTGTTCTTGGGACAGTCTCTTGCAAAGTGTTCCTTTTCATCACAAGTGTAGCATCGGATGTTGGAAGGATCCTTTTTGAACTTCTTTTGTTTCTTGTCCTTCTTCTTGTTGTGATGGTGGCTCTCCTTCTTCCTATAGTTCTTCCTGGTGTGAACAGTGAGAGATTGATCTTCAGTTTCTCCCATCTTCTCTTCTCTTGTTACGAGTCAAGCTTCTTCTTATGTGCATTCTTCTTGGAGTCGGTTGAAAGAGATCAACTTCCTTCTTGCACAGATTCCTTGAATGAATGAGTCCCATGATCTTGGGATACCATTCAAGGTAGTAATCACAATCTCTCCTTCTTCTACATTTTCTTCAACTGTTTCAAGTTGTTCCTTGATTTGAGCAACCCTTGTGAAGTATGACTTTATAGTCTCTGAGTTCTATATCTTCACATTCTTCAACTGGTTCCTCAATGTCATCTTCTGGTTGATGTTCTTTCCTTCGAACATCTTTGTTAAAGCATCATATACTTCCTTCGGTGTCTTGAAGGATGACACATGGGGGATGAGGTGATCCTTAATAGAATCTACAATGATTCTCTTGGCCTTGACCAAGTTCTTCTTGTGAGTAGCCTTAGCGTCATCTCCCTCTGGATCTGGAACTTTTCCATTGATGTACTGATCCAAATCATTCTCTTCAAGGATCAGGGAGATTTTGTACTTCCATGCTTAGAAGTTATAAGCTCCTCCAAGCTTGGCCTCAAGATGAGTATGGTGAGTCATCTTTTCAAATGAGAACCTCAAATGGAAATAGTAAAAATTTAGATCTTACCAATTTGAGCTGTCTAACCTGGTTCCAAAGTTGGCTGACCTAGGGTTTGTTAGAGAAACCCTATTTTTCCAAACATGGAGTTTAGGAATTTTGTTTGGACAGAAAGATGCGTCTCCTTGAGGCGAGTTGCTCAACAAGGTCCTTTTATGAAGACTGAGGTGGGAAGCCTCTGAAACTTGATGCCCTAGTTTCTCTCGGCACTAGTGACAGGGTAAAAATTGAAACTTCTTCAAATTTGATTCTGCTTCCACCAAAAGATGCGTCCTATTGAGGCGAGTTAGCCTAGCCCTCTTTTCTTGATGATATGTGGATTGAAGACCTTGAACTAGGAAGCCCTAGTTTCTGCTGCTGCACAGTGCCTTCATTCAGAGAGGCTCTTATACCATGTTAGTTTTTCCAATCTAATTAGCGTGATTAGAAACTTTATTTGAAATAATAACAAGTACAACAAGATACACAAGATAGAGAATATACACAAGACACAGATTTTCACTGGGGAAACCATAAAGGAGAAAACCCCACAAACTTCCTCAAAATAGTTATGTCACAAAGATTGTATCACAAGATGATCAAACCCAATAAGAATAAGTCTTCTACAACTATCTATCTCTCCTTCTTATCTCTCTCTCAGTCCTCATGTGAACTTGAGTGAGTGAGTGTGTGTATAAATGAGGGAGGATGCCTCCATATCTATACCTTTCAAGTGACTGACCTATTACATGACTGGGGCTGACCTCTTACCCTAACAGGGCCAACTTATCTCAGAGAGACACCAAAAATCTATTACATGATGTTACACTAGAGACTATTTCCCCGACTTAGAATGGAGGTTGTACCACAAGGTCCATACACAATAATGACACCTGAAAGGAGTCAAACACATCTCCGATGAGGGTACAACAACATACAATGATAATATACATCAGAATATTTTCTGAATTTACACATACATCAACACATATGAGATGTGTACATTTCACTAGAGTAAAATCCACGAGTCTTTTCTATGTAGGCCACTGCCAGGAGGTATGTTGTACCAGATGCAAGGCAACAACCCGTATACTATGACATTGTGTTACAAGCTTGCTATCTATACCTTTCAAGTGACTGATCTATTACATGACTGGGGCTGACCTCTTACCCTAACAGGGCCAACTTATCTCAGAGAGACACCAAAAATACATTACATGATGTTACACTAGAGACTATTTCCCCGACTTACAATGGAGGTTGTACCACAAGGTCCATACACAATAATGACATCTTGAAAGGAGTCAAACACATCTCCGATGAGGGTACAACAACATACAATGATAATATACATTAGAATATTTTTTGAATTTACACATACATCAACACATATGAGATGCGTACATTTCACTAGAGTAAAATCCACGAGTCTTTTCTATGTAGGCCACTGCCAGGAGGTATATTGTACCAGATGCAAGGCAACAACCCGTATACAGCATACATACAGAGACAAGATATATCAAAAACGGGGAAAGCTTACTGCCCAAAACCCCATCTGCTCTATTTTTCATTAATCAAATGGAAGAGATCAATTACAATTGCTTCCTCTGTACACTTAATTAGTTTACAGCTGCTGTACTCTGCCTTGGAAATTCCACCACAACTTGAGAATTCGAATTATGCACATGCATGAGCAAAAAA
Organism: Pseudotsuga menziesii; assembly: GCA_001517045.1. Lineage (NCBI taxonomy): Eukaryota > Viridiplantae > Streptophyta > Pinopsida > Pinales > Pinaceae > Pseudotsuga > Pseudotsuga menziesii. The sequence goes on along the minus strand of LPNX010759132.1, from coordinate 616,446 downwards.
TGGGTTGATTGATCAGTTAACTAAATGATCGTTGAGTTAGACTGAAGTCCAACCACCTAACTAATCATTAACTAGTTCAGTTTCACTCGAAACTAGTTTTAACTGATTTACAACTCAAATAAACTCAACCTGGCTCCTAAAATATAGGAATCTCTGTAACTAACTGATCTCATTGTCTCAACTCGAATTTACTGAGCTAACTGATTGCTAATGACTCAGCTAACACACCCAAGTGACCTGTTGATGTGGAATTTCGAATTTCCTCCTCAATTTAATTTAGACAGAAAATTAAATTGAGTTTCTTGCTGCTATTTTCAACACTCCCTCTCAGCAAGAAAGGGATTATCATGGACCCCAATCCTGTCCCTGTGGAATTCAAATTTGCCTCTTGACAAGGCCTTCGTCAAAATATCTGCATCTTGTTCCTCTGTCGAGATGTACTGTAGCAACATAATCCGCCTCTGCACACAATCTCGAAGGTGGTGATACCGGATATCAATATGCTTAAAACGATCATGAAAAACTGGATTCTCAGAGAGTTTGATACAACTCTGATTGTCACAGTGAATCACCGTAGGATCCATCAACTGACCAAATAAACCAACAAGAATCTTTCTCATCCAGATAGCCTCACATGCTGCTTGACTTGCAGCCATATATTCTGCTTCTGCTGAGCTGAGTGCCACAGATCTCTGCTTCCTGCTGTACCAAGAAACTGTTGCTGACCCAACACTGAAAATTCCTCCTGATGTGCTCTTTCTGTCCGATGGACTCCCCGACCAATCTGCATCTGTGAAGCCTTGCAGCTTCACTCCCTCTGTTCGTCTGTACCAAAGACCAAACTGAGTAGTGCCTCTAAGGCATCGCAACACATGCTTTGCTGCCTTCCAATACAGTTTGGTTGGCTTAACTATGGCTTGACTAAGCTGGTTAACAACATAACACATGTCCGGTCGTGTGTTCACCAAATACATAAGTGAACCTACAAGCTGCCTGTAAGTGGTAGCATCTACTACTTCACTTGAAGTAGCATCCTCCTTCCTCTAGTTTCCTGCAAGAGGTGTCTCCATGGGCTTACTCTTCTCCATGTGAAATCTTTTCAGTATCTCATTGGCATACTTGCCTTGAGAAACAAAAAGTTCTCCATCTCCTTGCCATACTTCCAAACCTAGGAAATAATGCATGAGTCCCATGTCCTTCATTTCAAATTCTCTTGCAAGATCCTCTTTGCAAGATCTGATCAACTGCTCATCACCGGTTAGAATTAAATCATCAACATATAGCACAATAATTAATAATTTACCTTCAACAACAATATGATAAAGGTTTGCATCTGCTTCACTTTTGGTGAAGCCCAACCCGGTGAAATAGTTGTCGATCCTGGTGTACCAAGCACAGGATGCTTGCTTGAGCCCATATAACGCTTGCTTGAGTCTGCACACATGCGACTCTCTGTCAAAGGTCTCAAACCCCTCCGGCTGTTCAATATACACCTCTTCCTCAATCAACCCATTGAGGAATGTTGTTTTTACATCCATTTGGTGGATCTTCCACCCCATCTGCGAAGACAAAGAAAGAATAGATCTAATGGAAGAGTACCTTGCTATTGGAGCAAAAGTCTCCTCGTAATCAATACCTTCTACCTGAGAAAACCCCTTAGCCACAAATCTAGCCTTGTGTTTCTCGATGCTTCCGTCTGCTGCATGCTTTACTTTGTAGAGCCATCTTGAACCTACCACTGATTTGTCTGCTGGTCTTGGGACCACTTCCCAAACACTATTTCTGACAATGGAATCAAATTCCTCTCATAGCATCAACCCATACTGGTTGCTCTACAGCTTCCTTAAATGAGGGTGGCTCAGTCTCTACACTCTCGCTCACCAGAGCCATGTAGTTAGTGTACTAACTCGGTAAACTCGTTTGTCTACGCTGAGATGTGGGTTGTCCCACACTCTCTCTAGCATCATGCAACAATCTATCAACTTCCCTGGTTCGCTTGCTGCCTTCTCTGGGTGTCTCTGCCTGAGTGGTTGACTCCATTTTCTGCCCCTCTATATGTGGCTGCTCCACATCTTCCTGAGGTTCTTCTTTTGGAACTAAAAGCTCCTCTTTTGATGATATCTGAAGCTCCCTCTCAAGAGAGGAACGCATAGCCTTCTCTTCATCAAATTTTACATCCCTCCTCATAACTGTTTTTCTAAGGGATGGCATGTACACAAGATAGTTATGAGGTGTTTCAGTGTACCCCACAAATATCCCCAACTCAGCTGTTGGTTCAAGCTTCGTCCTTGAATCCTTGGAAACATGACAGTAAACTGATGATCCAAAGATCCTGATGTGTGATACATCGGGCTTCTTCCCTGAAAAAGCTTCTTCTGGAGTGCGCATGCACAAAATCCGATGAGGGCTCCTATTTTGCAAATAGACTGCTGTGTTGCATGCTTCAGCCCACAGATGCAATGGCAGGCCTTGGTCATGCAACATCGCCTTTGCTGCGCCCACAATACTTCTGTTCTTCCTTTCAGCCACCCCATTTTGCTGTGGGTTGTGGGGTGCTATCAACTCTCTTCGAATGCCTTCTTTCACACAAAATTCTTTGAATGCATTTGACACGAACTCACCTCCATTATCACTTCTGAGAGCCTTCACTTTCCTGCCACTTTCTTTCTCAACAAATTTTTTAAATTCTATGAACTTTGAGAATGTCTGATCTTTCTTCTGCATGAAATAGATCCAACACTTTCTAGAAAAATCATCTACAAATATAACATAATACCTGTGCTTGGCAGTGAAAACTGTCGAAAAAGGTCCACAAAGATCCGAGTGGATCCTTTCCAGGACTGCATGCGCCTTGCTGTCCCGTTCATGGAAGGTGGATTTTGCATACTTTCCCAAAGTGCATCCTTTGCATACATTTTGCTAGTTCAAAGCACCTTTGGGAAGTCCAGTTGTGATTTGCTGCATGATCTTCAAGGCTCCATGGTGTAGGTGACCAAGTCTTCGATGCCAAAGCTCTCCATCATCTTTGCTCTGCACTTTTTCTGCCTTGCTAATTAATGCAGCACAATCTCCAACCTCCAACTTGTAGAGGTTCCTCATGCGGACTCCAATTTGCTTTACTTGCCCCGTGGTTATGTGTCTCAGAAATGCTTTTCCCTGGCTGAATACCACATCATAACCACGGTCTTCGAGCACTGCTACCGAGATCAGGTTCTTCTTCAAGCCTGGCACATACATGACATCTTTGAGTCGAAAATCTGATCTTGACTCTCTATGGAAGGTTACAGTGCGTATACCGGTTGCACTGTACCGCCCGTCATCGCCTAGCTCGATATTTATCTGCAGATCCTTCTCCTCCATTTCACTGAAGAAATCTTTGCATCCAGTCATGCGAAAAGATGCACCCGAATCCAAATACCACACGGTACTCATTACTGTGCTGGCCATGCATGTAATGAGTGTGAAATCAAGCTCGAACTGTGAAGCTAGAGCTTCACCTACAGCTGCAGTTTTCTTGCTGGATTTCTTCTGCGGACATCTGGTTGCATAGTGCCCAAACTCGTGACAGTGGAAGCACTTCACCTTCGACAAATCTCCCTTTTTTCCGCCATGATTAGAATCGGGCTTGGGTTGGAATTTCTTCCCTTTCCCTTTCTTCCCTTTTCCCATCAATGCGAAGTTTTCCTCTTCATCAGCTTTGGATGAGGATCCATCTCTTGTGCTTTGCCTAAATTCTTCCTGCTGAAGATCAGACCACAAGCGCGACCAATCAGGTAGCTTTTCTCGACCATTTACGGAATCTTGGTAACTGTGCCAGCTCTTGGGAAGACCTAGCAATGCTAGACTCACCAAATCATCTTCTGGAATAGTAACTCCAACACCACCAAGCTCATCACGGCACTATGTGAGCTTGCTCAGATACTGCGGAATAGTATCGTTCTTCTCCATCTTGATCTTTCGAAGTTTATCCTTGAGTGCCAGCTTTCTCTGGTCACTCTGATTCTGGAATAACTCTGTCAATGTTTTCCACATTGCGAATGGAGAAGTCTTCCCATGGAGATTTGAGACAATATGATCTCGAACCCCTTCGAGGATAATTCTTCTTCCTTTCGCCACATCCTTCTTCCACTGAACAAGCTGGACATCTGTTGCAGCTGGCTGTGGAATATCAGACTCAATATATTCCAACAAGTCATTATCTGCAAATACTGCCTCCATGCGATCCTTCCAAGCTACGAAGTTGGAGCTGCCGTCCAAGGCAAATTCTAGCCTCAACCCGCTGAAAGCCATCTTCCAAGCTCTGTAGAGATGCTGCTGCACTGGCCTGTAGACATTGTGTTACAAGCTTGCTACAACAATGGATAGGGTTTGTTGGTGCTACAATTTTTGTACTGAAGGGAAATGGAGCTAACACATGACATCACATAATTTTTGTCCTTTTTATTACTCTGGGATATTTGTGTTCCCGTTGACACATATTAACCCTTCATGATGGGAAAGGGTTGCATTGATTTTCACCTTGTAGATTAGCATCCAATGGGAAAACTGATAAATTGCAAGCACTGCTTTGCCAAAGTTGGTTGATTCAATTTGAGGAAGGGCACCAAATTCCATTTTCTTCTTACCACAACTTACATGTTCTGCCTTTTGTTGGGACTGATATTTATGCCAACAAGTATTTAAACCCTCAAGATATTGTGGTGCTTAATTACAACAATGATCTCATGCACAGAGTCTTTCCCTTGTTGGTCAAGTTATCCGAAGTTTTTTGGGAGTAAACTCAGAACTGGAGTAAACATAGTTCTTCAGCCCGAGTTTCTTGAAAAAATTGTTTGTGTTTTTGGATTTCACATGCTGTGTAAGTCACTTCTGCAGCAAGCTACAACATAGGGCTGAACAAAGTCAACCAAACAATGGAAAAGGTCTCTACTATAGACTAGAAAATTATGTGGGAAAAGACAATAAATATAACACCAAAATTTTGGCTTGCAGAGTTATGATTATTATCAAACATTGCATGAAATTTTTCACACCCCAAACTCTTCAGCTTCACAAATTGGGATGTGTATAACTTGTCCAAAGATACCAATGTTCAGATACTTGGCAGATCTTCTAACTCAGAGCACCCTTCAACACATACTTTCAATTATGTGTTCTTCAACTTCACTCAATCAGATGCGTTCAATGCCTCCAAAGACATCAATGTTTCTATACTTCACAACTTGTAACATTGAGGGTTCAAAGCTTTTCCCACCGTACCAACCCGTGTATGCTCTTCAACTTCACACATTTGTTTGTTCTCAACAACTCCAAAGATATTAATGTTTCTGTACTTTGGAAACTCTTCTAAATCAAAGCACCCATGAACATATATAATTTGAAGATTAGTCCACTGCACCATTATTGTCCCTTTGTCTCTATCGAAGCTTAGGTATTGGTTTTCATGGAGAGTTATAAACATTGTGACATGCAATGTATATGAGTTTTTGTGGAGAGTTATTGTGACATGCCTTGGCTACACCATTAAATAAAGTCCTAGGGAGCACATTTAGCACACTAAAAATGGATCCCTACACACGAATCCTTGAAAGCAGTTTCCCCCCCTCTATCCCACAAATGAGATCACCATTTATTGTGAACAACATTAATGTCAGATCTCAATTTATTTGAGAAATCCAAGAATTAGGTCAAAATGAGGGGTTTTGTTGGTTTTAAAATCAGCAGTTGTTGGGGATTTCCCATGTGATAGTTTCATGTTGATACTTTGACCTAGTAATATGTAACTTTCTTGATGTTTTAGTTTTAGAATGTTTTGTCGACATGAGTAGTGCCCCCCATTTTAGAGATTGCTTGGAGAATAAGTGACTTGCTATCTAAGTAGTTAATATGTTGGTTCCCTGTAAGCTATTGATTTCAAAGAACCTTGTTGCATTGTTTGCTTCATATAGATCCATGTGACTTTAATGCTTGCTTACTTTCATTTTGAAAGTTATTAAATATTTATGATATTCATGACAACTATGTGTCCTACACTACCTTCATTATCCAAAACGATAGCTTTGTAATATGTATACTTTCTGGATTGCAAAAAGAATTCCAAACATTATGAAATTCTCCGAGCATATCATACAATTCAAAGAAGGAATGAATCTGGTTAGGAAAGATTATTTTTCTCCATCTATAACATAATCTTGTTAATATTTACATATATTAGCAAAAAGTGTTTCCAAACCATTTTGATTTCTATAATTTATGGTAAGGCATATGTAGGAATATGTACTGTATCTATGAAATCCTTATCCATTAGTGAATGATCTCTTTTGTTTGTTTGCAAGGATTATAATGGCTATTATAATCTTCTCTTTCCAGCAGTACAATCTTCATATTTGACTCTGCCACTGAAGAAAGTGAAAGATATAACCGCAGTTAAATTATCTAAATTTTGTAAAGTTTACCAACATTTCTCTGTTTTATCTGAGATTTGTGATCATATACTCCCACTATTGAGTCAACATCTCAAAATATGGGATTCAATAATTGTTGAGTTAACATCTAGGATTCCTTTTTCTTAAGCGTGAATTAAAACATTGATTTTCCTTAAAAGGACCATCCTTTATTTTCTTTTGAATCTGTAGTTTATTATGTAGGAAGTTTGTGCAATGTGAATATTCTTCCCATAAGATGGGAACCACAGTAAATTTTCAAATATTAGAAGGGTTCCATCTATAAAATGCTTGAACTTAGATTCTTGATTGGTTTGATAATAGTTTGAAAGGAAGTTTTTCTTTTCATCTTGAGAAAAATGCAAATGAGAAACTACATTCCCATTAGTTCTGTAACCATGTTTGATCATAACTAGGATGCATGAAACCTGTCATTTCTATTAGATAATTAATAAATGCCAATCCATGTTGTGTATCTATCTGACTTCTTTCTTGGTTTATTGTTGTATTTGACCAATGACTCCTTGATTTGTATTCAATCATCTTCCATTTACAAGTGATAAAATTTTCCAAATCTTTATCTTTCGCTGCACTTTTGGATTTAGGGGTAAAGTTTCTCAAAACTGAGAATATATATTTGAATGAAACAGGAGTATGATTGTTGCTTTCTTGCCAATTATTACTCTTATTTAAAGTTTTAGCATAGGCCACGGTGATTAGGATGGTCAATATATTTGCTCATCAATACCGCTTTATGTTTAAGGAAGGGAGACTGGTAATGAAATTGGTTACGTTGTCGGAATGGGAACATGTTATCCTGAGCCTGGAAGTGTAAAGATTCATTACGAGGATACTATGAAATCACAATCCAAATACAACAATGAAGTCAAGCACATTGGTGTTATGGGTCTATTCTATCTTCTAGTATCATACTCCGTACAAAGCTCTATTGTCTGAGTATATTGTCTTTCAAAACTTGTGTTCTTTCTACATGAAATGTCTAGGTTTAGTTTTTTCTACTTGTAGAATAACTTGCTCTACTTTTCAAAGAGGTGATTTTTACAAAAAGATGTTTGACAATGAAGGAACATGGAAGTTTAGTTCATGTAAACACGTTTTTTCTAACTTGCTTTTGATTGTTCTTGTTGACCGAGTGTTTTTTCAAACGTGCTTCTGACTTGGATTTTCTACTGTGCTTTGAAATGTCACTGTTGTAAATATTTACAGCATACAATAAGAAATTATCAAATGTTAGATGGCATTCTTATGTTTCTCATTCTTTTCTATGTTCAAGCTTTCTTATCTTTTTATTATTATTAACTTAGATCCATCTCAAACCCAGATCTATTAAGCACCTAGAGGGATCAAATTTCTTAAGGTGTAATTTATTTTATCATTTAATTCCATGTCATGTATTAACTTACATATTAAATTTTTTATAGATCCAAATTTAAGATGAAGCTATGTTGGTTTATCTTTTGTAGATTTTATTACTACATCACAACATCTCCCACACATTAGGATATAGAGCACCTAGATGCAATTAAAAGTTAAAAGTTATATATATAAAACATACACAAGCTTGTGGTGAAATATTCCATAGGATTCACTTATATATATATATATATATATATTTGAAATTTATTCATTGCAAGTTTCTATAATAAGATTACATATAAAATATTTGTAGGAAGATCTTTGAAATAAAAACAACAGGGCATTGGTTATGTGAATTCAAATCTCAATATATAACATTACTCTTAGAAAGAAAAAAAACAGCAAGAAATTAGATACACAAATTCAAATATCAACATATAAAGTTACTTTCACTTTACACCTAACAATAATAAAGTTTGCATAATAACAGACCTAAGCATAAACTAATGTGTGGCCTTCTAACATTTAAACATTAAGTTATTGAAAATAAATTCTAACGTATATTTTTCCTGTATATCATTCTTTTGTAGGGGATGTGAAATTTTATGTTGATGTCCAGGAATCAGATACACAAATATTAATAAGTTAGGTACCTTGACCAAATAAGTAATTCTCTATATGGACAAAGAGTCCAATCCTTATGCAATTTTTTTTTGTTAAATAAATTTCTTTAATATTAACACGGTTCACAATTCTCTAATGATGAAATAAGTGATATAGATAAAACCCAAAAGCATAAGAGAGATGTAAAAGATTTTATATCTCTATCTCTTACATAGATAAAACCCCAAAGTATAAGAGAGATATAAAATATTTTATATCTTTATTTATGATGGTTCATTTAAGACATGCAACATTGTTTATGAACTCATTCATATTGGAAAAAATTCAAAATTTCTTCATATGCAAAGGCTTTAGAGCTAATTCATTTATTGAATTGAACTATATAACAATCAACAATGCCTATGGATGAAATATTATTCTTTGACCTTAGCATCTATGTTGAAAACCACCACACTTGTCTCATGTGATTGATTTTATACACTACTCTCACATATTTGAATAAATTTCCCACAACACTTGTGTGCTTATATCGTAAATCCTCAAAAGTATGGTTAGTTGTCTTGCAAATCACTTAAGATTTACTTACTTCAACTAATAAAGTTAGATTTCTCCTTTGGCTTCACATTGGCCTTGATTTAGTTTTGCAAGGATTTATTTCGATTTTGATTCTTTTAATTGATACAATGTAATCTTTCATTTTTTTCTTGTTTTTGACAAAGCATTGTCCTCATTTTCCAATCATTGTGTTTATGTATAATGATTGTCAATTTTGATTAGAATCTTAGACATGCCATGTTATGTTGTCTTTTTAAAAATAAGTTCATAATCATTTCTTATATTCAATTACATAACACCTATCAACATAAAACTTATCCTTAGTGATTTTAGAAATATGTTGTATTGATAACATATTCTTTTTATTGTGAGGAATATAGAGAATATAACATTCTTCATAGTTAGGGGCATAATAAAACACCTACATTTGGGTTTATTTGATTTCTTTCTTCCATAAAATATAATATTGTTATTTTAAAACAAGTTCAAGCCCAAACAAATATTCAAATATGATTTAACCTCTAAGCCTTTGTTTTTTTATTCAAAATTTTCCTTTATTATAGTCAATGTTCCCCCAAGTTTTCGGGACGCGGGAACGTGGGAGCGGGGAAATGCACGGTGGGGGCGTGTGGAGACTACCCCCAAATTCTAGGGAAATTCGAGGGGGGCGGGGGGCAGGGGGGCGTCGAGGTCATAAAAATTATAAAAATATATATAAATTAAAAAAAATAAAAATTATAAATGCTAGATAATAATTATAAATATCATAAATCCTAACAATGTAAATTAAAATTTAAAAACTAGCAATGTAATGATAATCTAACAAGCATGTTACAAACATACACAAGTGACAATTCAATGATTAAATTTAATGACAGAGACTTTTCTAGCTTTCCCAAGGTATAACGGTGCCCTAACATGAGCTGATCTGTCTTTGCATATTATTGTGCAAGCACAGAATATTCAAATGGAGATTAGTAAATTGCAGCAAAGCTTGGAGTTTTAGATCAGGGCCCTTTCTACTACAATCCATGGAAGCAAGATCTAAAAACAAATATGAATACGATTTGGTACAGGTACAAAAGAACTAATAAAATTAAAATACAGATGTATATATTTCATAGACACAAAAACATCACATATATGATATCATAGAGTGATATAGTAGAGCTATATTTATATATACAGTGTATTGACACTGTCTAATGTTTAAACTTCCAACTTTATGCAGGTATTCACAACAGAACTAAGCAAATGTTAATGTACGAAAATAATAACTCAAATGTTCGACAAGTCTTCATAGGAGAATTAAGGCTACACCCTACAAGTATCATGACACATTGTGGCTGCGCGCTATTGCTCACTATTAAAATCTGGTTGCAAGCTAGATTCTAAACAGAACTTCTAAGTACTTGAATTTATTATATTTGGAGCCTGGATTCTGGATGTAAAATGTAGCAGAAAATGAGAGGATATAATTGCCTAGTCATGGCCTAGAACACAGCCCAGAAACACATTACACAGCCAGTACTATCTCTTGGAAAATCACTGGTATTTAAGAATTTAAGTTTCAGAACGCACAATAAACAATTAAACTCTTTGAAATTGTGATATAGAGATTAACCAAATATTTTTTAATTTCGAATTTTAAAAAATTAAAAAATGCAAAATCGTGGGGGGGTGTGTGGGAGCCCCCCGTTTTTGGGGAGGGGCGTGTGGGTGCCCCCCACAAGCGGGGTGAGGTTCAGAGCTAGGAGGCGCGCCCCCTCCTGTGTTTCCTGAAGTTTCGCTTTTTTGGGGGCGTGAGGAAACGTTTCTGGAGGAGCCCCCAAGCCCCCGGGGCGTGGGGAGTGAGGGGGGCGAGCCCCCGACCCTAGGGGGTGAGTTTCCGTGGAACACTGATTATAGTTATACTTAAGCAAATTTCATACATTATATAATTCATTGAATCCAACCATCCATTTATGTTGTTACATGTTCTACATGAACCTCATGATCTTAACAACTTTTTTCTCTCACGACTATAAAATTTTAGATTTCTACAGTACCTACAACTCATGTAGATTCAACAAAACGACTATGCCACAATTCTCACCATACTTGAACATTTTAGGCATCATTTGGCATGATCTTCACACTTAAAAAAATGTACAACATTATACAAAACCCTTAATAATTTATTTAGAGTTTTTCATTTCCTGTCCACAATTTTGTTGTTTTTGCTGAATCTTCGCACTTAAAAAATGTACAACATTCTACAAAACCCTTAAGAATTTATTTAGACTTATGGGTTGCTTATCCACATTTTTGTTGATTTGTTGCTTCATTGGGCAATTATTTTGAATCATATGCACTCTTGCACTCTCTAATCCTCCATTTTTATTATTGATGTTTACTCAAACATTTATTTATTTTTGGGTGTTTCCAATGCATGTGATACACTTTGATTGAAGGATGGCCATTTGTCTTGTAAATTGGCTATGTCCTCAGTCTAGGAATGATAGACATTTGTCTTGTAAATTGGCTATGTCTTCACATTAAGAATGATAGCTATGTTGTTTTTCTTCTAAACCATCATCCAAATAAGGACTCATTTCTCAATTCTCAATTGTTGAATGAGAGTAGATCTTAGACATAAATCATTCACTCTTATTTTTGAATTCTTGCAGTGGATCTATATTGTACCAAAGCAAGAATTTTGTATACTTGTGTGACACAAGTGGTCAAAACAATACATGGAATTTTTAGTAGATCTCGTTTCCATTATGGAATTTCATATGCATATTATACATAAAATACATGGAATTTTAGTAGATCTTGTTGCCATTGAATTTCATATGCAAATTATACATAAAATGAATTAGTACCATTATGGAATTTCATATGCATATTAAACATACAAGGAATTAGTGCCAACGCCCCAAATACCATTATCGATTACGTCTTGATCCAATATTGACCTTTGACCAAAGTCCATACAATATCATTTTCCCGTTTTGGATTTTAGTAGTGAAAATATAATTTATATTCGAATAAATTGTATGTGTTTTGGACACAATAACTAACATAGTTTTATTGTTCTTATTGTAATGCTAACATTGGTTAAAGAATATATTTCAAGATCCATATTCCATCTGTCACACAATATGATGTATATCCAATAAAACTTATTTATTATCAAGTATAAACGATCATTGAAAATCTAAGGACCTATATTATGCTATCAGCAAGTCCCGAGAACAAGGATCACTAATATTGTTCATCCTCCATTCATGTGACATTGGATTATGGGTTCAACCTGAGCATAAAGCCCACATGGGAACATTTGACGGAGATAAGAGAAAATAAGAAGAAGAGGATTGACAAAGCTTGAATCTTAACTTCCAATGTCTCCAATTTTGATTAGACACTAATGATTTCCCAAAATAATATTCATGTCCCTTGAATAAGAGTAGCATGTTGCATGGAGTACATATAGTTTCTTGAATGTATTCTATCAAATTTAAAAAATATGTTGTTGATGAAGCCCAGTTGTTTTTCATTTTCTTTAAAGGAAGATCTGTTATCAAAGTTAAAAAATATGTTTTTTTTTGGTAATAGGCAGCTAGAGGAGCAATGCTAATGTTTTTTTGTGTAAAATAATTCAAGCAGTTGAATATAGTTATATATCAAATTAAGAGTTCAAATATTTAATGCAATGTTAAGGTAGTTTCTTTTATTAATAATTAAAAAAACAATGCAACATTTTACATAATTATTGATCAAATCTGATAGTTTTTACAGTGATTATATCATTTAGGATGTTGACATTATGAAAAGTGTCAAGGAAAAACAAATTCGAATGAAAAGAATCAAATACTCTTAATCCTTTTCTTAGCTTGCAATTCAAATTATGTGTGGCAATTTAATTTATTTCTCATCCGCATTATGCAATAAATAGATTTGGTTTAATTTCCTCATATTTCAAGCAAGGGTGGTATTTCTTTTTACTATTACGAAGCACAACACAATAAATTTTCTCTTACCTTGTGAATGCAAAACTAAACTATTAAATATGTGAACATTGAATGATCAAGTTGAAATTAGAATATAAGTATTATGTGATATGCTTAATACTTTGTTGGGCATTGTACTTATGATAAAAAAAATGGAATGCTTTATCAAATATCAATATGCTATAGAGATACCTTTATCTTTGTGTGATAATGTTTAAGTTGTCCATTGGCTGTAGCTTGGGTGGTTGAGAGGAATGAATGTTACCCGCCCCACTTAGGTTCAATTCTTATAAATGACATCTATGCTCTTGTTGATACTCTATGTAATGTATGAGTTATGAATGATTGTAATCTTGATTCTGTTGATTGACGAAAATATTACAACTTGTGAACGTACAATTTTTATGTAACAATATTTGAATTTAATATTTAATATTTTATAATATAATTTTTAGATCTAATTTTAATTTATTATTTTTGACATCTTTTTTATTATTCATATTCTTTTATAATTTATATTTGTTAACTTCTTGATTATTCATATTCTTTAATTTGGTAAATAAAACATGAAATTTAATGAATTTATGGAATATTTTAGAATTTATATAAAACATTATTAAAGATTTTATAGAAAAATATATTGTGAAAACTAATTGGAGTGTGGACTAAAAATTAAATAAAAAATAAAACTTAATAAATTTATGAAATTTTTTAGAATTCATATAAAAGATTATTAAAGATTTTATAAAAAAAACTAATTAGAGTGTGGACTAACTGGAGAAGAGACTTTCATTTATCTTTTGTGTTGATGCTAACTTTATAGATGAACAAGTGGAGATATAAAAATTTCTTCCTAAGAGACAACACACTATGTTCTACAAGAATACGGAAAAAAAAAACTTCAAATTAATTGTATCCGCACATTTTCTATATGTTGATTGTTGAAATTTCGTAATTCTACCCTTTGCTCCAATTTGAAATTTCACCTCGATTATTTGAGGTTTCCAAGATCTATTCCCTATGAATTTTTATCCTTAGAGATTATAAGAAATATCAAATTATAGTATTTTTCACTTCCATTCAACCAATTTTAATTGAGAACACAAGAGAATAAAAACTATACAATTGTAATTTAGTACCACAATGTTACAACAATTGCGGAAAACTATTTAAGGCATTTAACATATATGATTCTTATTATAAATGTATAATATAACATAAAAAAATGATTAGCTATATGTTCAAGATATGATCCATAAATGTGGAACTTATAGCTCACTCACTTAACCAACATGAACCCTTTTTGAAATTTCATCCAATCAGGGAATTGAAGCAAAACTGAAATTTCACTTTCTCCCCAAAATATTTCTTAGATATTACCCTAGAATTTTCAACTTTATGACTGTTGTAAATTAAAGTATGAAATGACAATGTAAATGTCACGTCCCCAAGCCTTCGACCGACAAAGGAGACGCGACTAACACCACAATAACCGGGCAAACAACCCCATGAACATAACCAATGTTAATTAATGCTGGAATTAATACTCACAAGCATACACAGATGCAGAATGAATCAACATTCAGCGGAAGCAACACACATACATTTCCAGCATAAAACATGTTCATCGTAATTCATTATACAATAGATTAAATTGTAGAGAAGAAACAGTCAGCAGCACTTATCTTTTGATGAAGAATCCCGCAACCAGCTACGTCGCTGCAACGTTCCACCCAACCATAGGCCAGCTTGCTCATCAATCTCTCAGCAACGCTACCACCCCCGAGCTGGGCATGATTCCTCTGGAATAAGGGTAATTTGCAGGCTTACACATAGCCAAGGGGACACCATCAGCCAAACCAATGCAGCTGGGTTTATCAGGCCATCAACAAATTGGCCAAGCCAGCACATCCCAAGGGGACAACCACTGCATACCCGCAGCAAAACAACACCTTCACAACACTGTGAAGACGCATAGGCAACCAGGGATAATCCCAAGCAGAAGATGAGCACAGCTCAAGTCCACAGGGAAACATGGAGTTGTTCTTGGCCCTAACGTGGCCAAAACAACTCAGCAACAACACCCAAAGCAGGGTATATCAGCAGCCACAACACACAATGAAGGATAACAACATTCCACAGCCCACAAAGGTTAATAAACAGCGTTCCCAGCATAACCATGGAAACTCATGAGACGTAGACCCCAGTAGAAAACGACTCACCACGAATACACAGTGGTCCAAAACGAAATTGGACACTACAGCCAACAAAAACGCGGGGAAGACAACCGCCCCAAAATGAAAACAGTGAGCACGGCTTTCTCATGGGAAAATCGGCCTCAACGGTCTGTGCGTGAGGAAAAGCTTGCACCCAACAGCAAAATACATGAGAAAGACATACCCGATTTCTGCGTGAGGATTCCAGCCTGCGCGTGAGGGGAAATAACCTCTCTCTGCGCGCGAATCAACAGGCCATAGGGAGGACGAACAAATCTCTGTGTGAGGAGATGAACAGACCCCTGTGTGAGAGCAACCAACCATGGGGAGAAAAATGAAGACCAGCGTGAGAGAAACGAAGGTTCTCCACTGGGCATGCGTACTGTCCAGACTGATAGCAACCTGCCAAAACCCACGTTTTTCCATGCCCACGTTTCCTCATGCAATAACTGCCCCCAACTAACAAAGTCAAGACATTGAAGAGGTTGGAGAGGTTGGGTAAGACAAGAAAGGTGGCAAACAAAACTAAGGTGACAAAACATATGGGTTTTTCCCCCATAACCAAGGTTTGACATCCCCCACCCCTTATCCTTTGGAACCATGCCCTTTTCATTCAACGTTGCACTGCCGTAGCTGGTTGTGGTTTATTTTAATTGATGTGCGTGTTTACATGATGCCAAATTATAATGTGCCAAATAGCACGAGATACCACCGGCAACTACCCCTATTGCCGAAACATACACAACCAAATGGATGGTGGGGCTTTTCCCTTGAGCTCCTCACCACGATTAATTACAATATATACATCATGCAAACGGGGTCAAAACCGGGGACATTACAGTAAATATCACAATAATTGACTTCAAATAACCACGGACTTCATGACAATTCAAGGAGAAAAGATACCAAATGAAACCCCTTCTAAGGAAACTTATGAGCCACTAACCTTACTTGGGCTAATTATATTAGAATATACATGGGTTATGTGAAATATACATCAAGTTGTGGAAATATGCAAATATACCTAGAACTTAAATTTTCCAAAAAATGAATTACCATGTGAAATGCATTTAGTATAATTATGACCAAATTGGATTGCCAAATTCTCCCTTTTATGTTAGTCCATAATCACATTTAAGGTTGACACTTACTCCCTTTGGTCATTTCAAACTTCAAAATTGGTTGCATGAAGTGCCATAGCATTCTCGTGTAGACTTGGGTACCTTAATTAGGCTTTAACCACCATCAAGGTGACATACATGTAGGGCCTTCCCTTTGGTCAAGGCACTTAGAGTTGCACATATGGATCTTATTGTCTATCAAACTCTTTTGATGGCTCTCATGGGTTCATTTTCCATTCCTCCTATTGATTTTTGGGATGCTGAAGTTGTGAAGGAGATTGAGAATATACATACCTTGACAAGTAAATGGTAAATATGGGGATTTATGCATGTGCCAAAATAGGTGTCATGGTTGACCTTGAAAATTCTTTGTCAAAATCCATATGATTGTTTCTAATGGATTGTTCATGTCCAAAAATTTGACTCTAAATAAATTCCATTCAAGTCTAATCAGTGTCATGACTATAATCATTTTCCTAAAACTACCATATTAAGAACCCTTTAGCGACTACTCCATTTATTACTAAAGATGACAAGATTTAAAAAGTATCCACTTTCAAAAGGAAGAAACGACATAACAAAAATCAATAGAAAAAACCTTTGATATAACATGTACTTACTTGTTTTATGCACTTTGTAAAGTGACATAATTTGTGAAAATTGATTACACCAACTACAGTAGGTTAAATGAGTTTCACATTTTAATTGAGTGCACCTCAGTTGTGTATTGCAAACATTTTTAAAATCATATGTACATTTTATATCTAAGGAGATTTGAACCTAGTAGCATACAAATAGTTGTGATAAGTCATCAAAGTAGAATGGATTTTGTTTACAAAGTATTCTAGTGCCAGAGTACATGAGAAATTCAAAGTGAATACAAAATCATCTTGGAAATTTTATTAAGTCAAATGTCAACAAATATGCCAAGATATTGCAATATTTTATAATTATATGAAAAAATCGCCAAGATTTTAAGACATTTTATAATTTTGTGAAAGATTCACCAAAACTTTATAAGGTTTTATAATTTAATGAAAAATTAGCCAAGATTTTATAATTATATGAAAGGTTCACCAAGATTTTACAAGATAATATAATTTAGTGAAATATTTGCCAAAAGATTATATGTTTATATTATATTATTAGTAAAATAGCCTTAAATTTTTCCCATATATCATGGGGCTTCGCCCATTTATTATACATATAAATTTGGTGGGTGCTCTTAAAATTTTCCATGGTTGGTGTTGTAATTGTTTTTCTTTAATGACTTCTTTGTTATGTGAATGAGTCTTTAGTACTGTTTTTTTCCAAATTTTGTAGGGTTATCCACCAATTCGTCCAGAACTGGACCTTATGGAGCAGAAAGATCAATTTACCCATGAATTTTCCATGGAATATGAGCTTTATCAAGAATTTGGCCTTGGTATATTTTCTTAGAATTCCTTCATTAACAGGGTGTACTATTTCACTTGTTCCATATTTTGTATGGTTTTTATGCCTTTGCATTTTCACTATGCAATATTAACGTTCCAATTTTGCATCTTTGGGATTTGTAATAGTCCTACTGTGAACTTGTGGCTATGGTCTTGCAACATTGCAAATGGAGTTATGCATCATGCTCTCAGCATGTTGCTTTCAAGAGAGAACATACCTCCATTACTATGATCTCATGTGGCATAGATTTTGTATGGTCAAAAAAATTTATCAGGACTTTTTTTTTTATAATTGTTTTTTACAGCATTCCTTTATGTTGAAAAATTTGATTGTGTCCTCTTTGAGCAATTGTTAATCCATCCTGCATCGCATATGCATTTGTTTTTTGAATAAGGAGGACATCGTAAAATTTACCATCGAGGAAATGGATGACCCTAGAACTCTAAACAAGGTCCTCCTTTTTAGGCTTCCTACCAACACCTATTTTATTAATGAGCTCGTAGCTTTCTGGGAGAAGAAGATTGAAAAAATCTTGGAGAAGACCTATGTACCAGAGGAAGAGGCGCTGAAAAAAATTGTAGGTTAGTATTTGGAATATTTTTCTTATTTCCCTTGCTATTTGCAGACTTGATGCAAATATGTTTTTGAAGATTTGTATGCATCTATTTGTTTGCATTACGTGTGTTGAATATATATTAGTTCTCTTTATAAAGGTTATTAGAAATGTGGGAATCATATTTTATTGTTCTTGATTCGCTTAGAGTGACTAAGTGACTTAGCTCTTGTAAAATGCTCTGGTGTTTAATACAGAGTTTCCATCCCCAATCAATGTTATGTTATCAATCGATCACTCAATTTTTGTGAAAGGGGATCAAACAAATTTCAAAATTTGACTTGATGGTGTGGAGGCCATTTGTCTCTACCCAGAGGTGAAATTCACAAACTGTTGAATAATATCTCATTCCAATATGTCTGAAGTTGATCAGGAAAGGCGCTTGGCATATTAATTGTGGAGCGGTATTTATCCAATTTAGATAATGTTGTTTCCAATGTCACATTTTTAGTGACTAGGAAGCAATAAACAATGTTCACTATCCTTAATTAGAAGTATTGGAGACAATTACGAAAGATAGTTAAGGTAGTTGATTCCTTTTGTTTTGTATGATTTGTTTGGATAGCCATTTATCAATAAAAGTTAATATTGGTCATATCTTGGCTTATGGTTGCATTGTTATTATGATAAAAACACTACTTTTCTCAAATATATTGCAAACTATGCTGGGATGTTATCTTCCCCCTTTTGCTTCATCGCATTCTTTGTGTGATTATGCCATTGCAATATTATCCAAGAAGGTGTTGTAACTTGCATAGAAATTTGCTTTCAATTTTTTTTGCTTGTAATGTGAAAGAATAATTGAATATGTTGGATAGATTTGAAAATCTATGAGAAATATTACAATATAATAAGTTCCTCGACTGTGATCTAATTCTAAAAATAACACAATTCATTGGTGACCTTTGTGCTTGATTTTGGTTGAATGAAGGGATTGGGTATAGCAATGTAGAAAGGGTTGGCTTTATAAAATTGAACCTAAACTTTGTGAAAAGGGAATCTAAACTTTGTGAAGTGAAAAAGTAGAAAAAAAATTGAGTGGTCGTAATATGAATTTAGTAAAATATTCTCTTGAATAAACATATATTTGTGTTTAGTCTTTAACATAATCAACCTAGAGAAAGGGTTTGTCATTACATATTATGAGTAGCTCTAGTATTTTAAGACCCATGTCAATATTTTTTCCTAATCCTGATATATTGAATATATATATTTTCTATATGCATCTTTATTAGAATATGTAAAGGTACTCAGAATTGGGGTTTTGTGGTTCAACAGGGGAGGTATGTTTTGTGTCATGAAATGAAATTGTTGATGATATTAGCACAAATTTGGATGCTCATATCAAATATGGGCTTAGTTTGAGTGTAACTAGTCCAAGGAAAAGCTTGTGAGCATATTTAAAACATAAAATAAACCTTGAGCCCAAACTCTATGAATGATAAAGTGCAATTCAATCAAGGAGAGATGGAGTGTTGTTGTTTGGATGCAATTAGTTTTTTCGTAACATACCATATGTAGCTTTAATATATGCACCTTAAATTTGGAATCTAGTTGCTCTTCTTTAATTCAAGTGAAAGAAAAATAACTAAACAGCTATATTACCACATGCAGATATGGAAACACGACGTTTCTTTATGAAAAATATAGTTGCTCTATAATGGAAAAGGTCCACCTTTGGACACTTGCATCCATGCAATCATCCTAGTGTTCTAAATTGGGTGTAATTCCCTTTGAGTGTTCTTCCATGACTTTTAATATATTTTTGAGTCTTTACTGAAAAAAAACCATTTCAAAGTTATGCTTATTAATTAAATTAACTCACTCATCATTTTTCTAGGATGAAAAAATATTATTCTCAGAACTAGGGATATTCAAATTTCTTATTAGATTGTCCTCCCACATATCCTCCAAATTTTTGAGTTCTCTGATTTTTTCTAGTATTCGAAAATATTCTCAAGTTTTGAAGACATTTATGTTTCTTTGTAAATATTTAAGATACAAAGAGACTCAGACACCTAATAGACAAAGAATATATGATATTGTTCTTTCTTTTCCAAAAGAAGTATCATCCTTAGTTTGGATTTGTTCATGTTCTTCTCATCATTCAACACCATGTCTACACCAAATCAATTTTAGTTCTCATTTTTAGCCTTTTTTACCTTCCAACAACAACCTATCGACGTATTATTACACCTTCTTTGGGAAATTTATAGTTTTATATTATATTAACATAATATTGACAAACACCCGACGTTCATTGATGACATGAAAATATTGATGCAGCCATACAAATTCTTAGGAGGTTTTAAATTTTCTGGCGCCACTGTGTTTGAAAAATGGGAGTATGAATGAAGAGAGGGCTAAGTTAAAAATTGTGTGGTGTGATCAATGACTATGACCGAAGGCTTAAGTCATGAGGAGTTAAAAGCGTTGGCGGAGTCAAAGGGAAGCGGGGGTAATTCCAAGAACAAGAGACCAAGAGTCGTGACTGACGCGAAAGTGAAAAGGAACTGAAGGTTTACGAAAATAAAAGGTAATAAAGTAATCTATTGGCTCGACGGTGCAGATCAAAATGGTAGTCATGCATTCCAGAGTGGTAACTTGCACGAAGGTTAAAAAATTGAATTGGTAGTGGAATTTAAACCGCTTACCATGTGGATTCCTCTACCAAAAGTGGTTTAGAACAAACCACTTCTCTCTAGCTTTGAAACCGCTTTTCGCCTGATTAAAGTGTACTTTGCAAAATTAAAAATGTTATAATTTGATTATTGTTTCGAGGACAAACTTACACGATGACAATGCACCAGTATCCCTCGCCAAGTAAAATTAAAAGTTATACCCAAACTTCTTCTATCATAGGTATTCCAAAAATCTCTACAAACCTATTCCACTATGTAAAGGCATAGACGAAAAGGATGAGTTTATAGTCGATAGAGATAAGGATGTTTTTGACCCTATTTTATCTCTAAGTACCGTGTCTCAATCCAAAAACAAGTTAAATGAACTCTAGTCTCATGGAATCAATGTTTTAAATGTTTTTGGATCTTTCCTATATCGTTTTAGCCTAGAACACACCCTTCATTTCCCTGAATTCATCAGTTGGTGTGAAACCAATTATTCTTAGTCAGAGAGGGTAATTATGAATACAAATGGATCTAAAATCCTTTTCCCACTCAATGCATAGACTATTAAAGAGTCCTTAGGGTTACCCGTTTCCTATCCCAATAACCTTGGACCATTTGTAGAAAATGAATTAATTAGAGTTTACAGAGAGAGTAGTAGTCCTGAGAAGAAATGTGAGTTATTTTCCAAGGTTTTGAAATATTGTTAGTATGTTGAATATATTTCTTTTCCATTAGATGTTAGTATTTTCCAAGAAAATGTACAATTGGTTTTGTCTTTATTGAGTTGAGTTCTTGGTAAAATAACGATAAGTATGTTGATGAAGTCATGTTAGGATTCATTATGAAGTTTAGTCAGCCTAAGTCAAGTCAAATCCATTGCCTTACTCTTAATGAATTCCTGGCTGAGGTAATTCATGTCAAACTAGTGAATTGCCACACTCAGAGGCATTTCAGATACAAAACATACCTACTATGTGTGTTCATATATCCTAGTGAAGTAGATTTGAAGTTTTTTGACAAAATATTTTTTTCATATCCTCCCAAACATATCAATATGTTTTATTTTGTTAACATCACTATGCCAACAATCTACATAACCATGTTCCATGCTAAATTACCCAGGGTACTAGAAGACATGAAGGACATGCTACAATTGGATCCTGAAAACAGAACCCAAGATTGGTTTTTATACAAAACTTGTGCTATTGTCAGTGTCTATGGATTCACTAAAACACCTTATCTCTTGCCAACATTTTTAACCCCAATAAATTTTCCCCTAGATATTGCGATTCAAAGGTTACACTCAAAGGAGGAGCATTTTCTCAGGTTTAGAAAATCATTAGATGTCAAGTTTCCATTCAAGATTGGGCCTTTTGTCATAAAAATAAAGAAGCTCTTCCTATAGTGGATAAATTGTTATAGGCTATGAATTTCCAAACTGCTGAAAAGTTTAAATATGACCCACACCAAATCATATCTCAAAGAAGGCAACAAAATAAAAATAAGGCATTTGAACATCAGGTGGTAGAAGGATTGGATAAAATTTCCAATTTGTTGGATTTTGATCAGAACCAACAAGAGATAGAGGAAGCTAATACAGGGCAAAGCCAATAAGAGACAAAGGAAGTTGATGATGGTTAAGAAAATCCTTATACTCCAGTAGTCCAAACACAAGCTAATTTATATTTGTCTAATAAAATGACTATTTCAGAGGTGAGTAATATGGACATTGATGAAAAAGTTTATGGTAAGAGATCAAAATGGACCAACAAAAGGATGTTATTGATTTCGAAGAACGAAGCTTGATTAGTCCAAGAGAGAAGACCTTGGTTCAACAATCAACAATGTAGGTGCAACAATATTCATTTTCAGGCATGCTAAATGCCTGAACAAGTTCCAAATATAAGTCTAGAACTGATTTGATTTCACAATATGCAGTAAAAAATAAGTAATTTCTTGAAGAAACACAAAGTTTGTTCCTTCAAGTTAGACAACTATCAGAAGAAAACGTCTCATTTGTTGCAACAAAGGATCTTGAGAAGAATACCTTGAAACTTGCAGTTGTAACTGATTGTGAATTGTCATAGATGGAGGTTGAATTAGATAAAATCAATATACCTGAAAAATACAACACCACTGGAAAACATGTGAGGTCCTTTATAATGATTTATTGCAATCAAATTTGAATATTTCAAAGATGCAATTAGTTGTGGAAAGGTTAGAGGGACAATTGAGGCAAGAGAAAGTGGAAAATATAACAAATCAGACCCATATTAATAGGTTGCAAGCAGACATTGTAACCCATGGAGTAGAACCAGGTGATATGCAACTTAGTAAGAAGCATTTGGATGAAAAAGAAAATAGAATCCAAATGTTGAAGGTTCCAAGCACCTAACATGTGCAGAATCTAGAGTTAACAACCTTACAATAGGAAAATGATACAATCTACAAAGCAATGATGGATTATAAAGGTAAATATTTGAAGCTAGAGGATGGAAATCATGATTGGGAGAAGGCGAAATATGAGTTATTATCAAAAGTTGCAACCTTGAGTTCAAAACCATTAACACTAGAGGAAATTTGAGGTCTAAAATAGGCCTTATAAGAAAATGAGCCATTGATGCATTGGAATTCAAGAACCAATAGAATTTTAAGAAAACAAGTGAACCATAATGGTTGACTTGACATACATGTCATAATAAAAAATACCTTTTGTTTTGGTATTTTCAACTTATCTACCCGTGGTTTTGCAAATATTTCGAGTGGGAGCACTCGTTGGATGTGGAATTGAATTCTGCATCCAAAGAGTACTCACACTGTATACTTTTGATAGAACTCACAAATGAGAAATACATTAAAAAACATGTTACTTTCAAGAAACACATTTTTAAAGTATTTCTCATTTTTAATTATGTGGGGTGGATCAAAATTATGTAGCATGGGTACTCGTTGGATACAAGATTCAATTCTGCATCCAACGAGTGCCCCCGTTCGAAATTTGAGTAAAACCACAGGGAGATAAGTTGAAAACATAAAAACAAAAAGTAGTTTTTATTATAACAAATATGTCAAGTCAACCATTCCATATGGAACTCAATTCCACATCCAATGAGTGCTCTCACTCGAAATTTGAGTAAAACCACAGGGAGATAAGTTGAAATACGAAAACAAAAAGTAGTTTTTGTATTTTTTCCTTGAAATTTTATAACATTATTTTATTATTTTCGTGAGAAGGCCCATTTGAGACATCAAATTTCCTCTAATGGTGAACCCTCTATAGTGATTGAAAAGCTAGTGAATAAGCCTTCTACAGAGGAATTGACTAAATCCATGTCACAAATTACTTCAAAGGATAAAAAGGAATTGAAGGAAGAAAATCAAAAGTTGAAAGAGGATTTGCTTCATAATACTGGAGAGAAGAATAAATCTATAAATGAAAGACAACACCAACAAAAGAATATCAGTGAGATAGCCCAGTGGGTTAGCTCAAGTGGTTGAGAGTTGTTTATGCTAGCATAAGGTCTTAGGGTCAAATCCTTAGGTGGCTATGCAAGGGCCTCACTCGATATTCCCACTGGGTTAGGCCTCATAATCAGGGCCGATGGTTTACCTCAGGTACCATCCTAAAAAAATGGGGAAGTACCTGAGGGTTTCTCGAGCGATATTCCATCTTAAAAAAAAGAAGATCGGTGAGCTTAAATACAAAGTGACAGGTAATGTTGAAATATTGTAACTTCGAAGGATTTTCTAAACGTATTTTACTGTTGTAATCTATTGGAGATGTTTTATTCCTTCATCGGGATGTTACTATTGTATTTGGTCATCATAGAGTCATGAGGTAAAACCTCCATTGTAAGTTGGGTAAATAGAACCCTCCCGAATATAATATTATATTGTTTTGTGTCTTCCTAGGTGAGGTAGACCTAGTAAGATTGTTGGGGCCGACCTGTTAGGGAAAAAGTCAAGTGAAAGATAGAGTATGAATAGAGGAGGTGTGTTCCTCATTTGAACACACACACTCACTTGTGTATAGTGCACACACACACACACACACACACACACACACACACACACACACACACACATATATATATATAAGGAGAAGGAGCACATGTTTGTGGTTTTATCTTTGTACTTTTGATACATCTATATAGAGGAATTTTTGCAGGGTTTTCTTCCCCTAGAGGGTTTCCCAAGATAAATCTGTGTCTATCTTGTGATTGTGTTTCTTTCAATGATCCTGCATATGATATTATGGTGAAGCTGAATTGAATACTAATGATATCTAGATAATCATATATAATATTAACATGGTATCAGAGCTAGCCTGAATAGAACAAATTTCATAAGGTGAAACTGTCTCTCCTCTCCCTCCAGCAGGAAATTAGGGTTTATGTCAAAGTTGGAATTTTGGAGACATGATTGCATAGAAAGTGTTGTACCTAAAATCAACTCCAATGCTTCAATCCCTCTAAATCCTTGGTCAATAACTCTTTTGGATACTTTCTTCCCACACTTATCTTGGATGACGCACCTTTCCTTCCATGAAAGAGCGCTAAAAAAGGCTGGCACACCCTACTCATTGACAATAGGTGCCAGTGGTTCCCTTTCCTTCATCACAAGGTGCATCGACACACATACCCTCATTGCAAGGATCTCCAAAAAGCTCAAAAAGGAAAAAATATAAGTTTTGAGAAGCTTCCAAGCGAAAGCTCTCGTGGAGGATGATCCTATATGTTTGGGAGAGCTGGCACTCGACCTCCTATTCCATAGGGATATTTCCCTACCCTCTTGTCAAAATATCTCAATTCATTTGAGCCTCCCTTGGCCTATAAAATAAAGCTTCATGGATCACGTGAGGGGAGACCAAGTACAACATCCTTATGCTGTTGGATTGAATTTTGGTATTGAGGAAAATTTGAGAGAGTGGTGTGAGTAAGAGATCGTAATAGTTGGGAGTTGCGCGAGTTTGTCAAATACCTTGTGGAGACAAAGCTATTGACATCAAGGATTTGGTTGTAGCTTTTTCTTTTCATCTTTTAATACAAAAGTGTTTTTCTTTCCCATATATGATTTATATGAATTTTAATAATTTATTATTAGATTCCTTGATCACTAATATAGATTTTTTATCTATCTTGTTCCTCTCATCCTTGTCTTGTTTATTGTGTTTCCTTCCAAGTACATTATATGGCATCAAGATCGGTGAAACAAAGACAAAACTCCTAATATGTGGTAAGAGAGTAGTTTATTCAAGTAAACCAGTTATCTAGGGAAATAATATGTTGTTGTGTCTTTTTGTTCTAGAATTGTACCATACAGAATAGAGGAACAAGTAGTGTCCGCACTAGTTGAAATATTCTTGGAAAACAAAATTGGTGACTCCGCTGGGGATAGATCCAGTCAGATCTGGGATAGATCCGATCAGATCTGGGGTAGATCCAGTTAGGTCTAATATTTTTGATAACACTATTGCTTATAAAGTTGTGATTCTTGTTTACTTGACTCATTTGAATTGTTAAGGTGAGTGATCCATGGTACCACCCTTTCAATTGCCTCTTGTGAAGTATGTCTTGCTTCCTTATCATTCCATATTAATCCATTATTGGTTTCTGTTGCAGGTTCTTGGCTTTTTCAAGTCTGTGAATTCGTCAGATCCCCTGGGTAGCCTTAACAAAGCGTCGACCACACTCTGGTGCCTTTTTCATTTTGACAAGTAGCATCGCTAGAACTCTTTTTCTTGTTGCATAGTGTGCCACTGGCGCCTATACCCCGTGGAAAACGTGTGTCGACACTCTCCTTGCACTACTACATTTCGATCCAAAATCCGATGGAAAAATCCGACGGCGCGTGGATTTCTCTTTTTAAACTTACCAAAAATCACAAGGATACATTTTTTTTTTTGTAAATGTGGCCACAAGCGTCAGTTAAGAGACGTCGAAATGTACTAGTGTTGCACTCTAGTGCAACCTTACACAGTGCACCGAGGTAGGGCACCCCATGTCTTGAAACTTGTGCTTTAAATTTTTTTGTTTATCCTTGATTGATAATTAATTTGCATACTATATTACTGGTAAAAATGATAGTATGGGAGTCTGATCTCCTCTCTTGAGTTCAGATCTAGAAAATTTTCATTGATTGGAAGCCTGGAAATTGAAAATTTTGTGTGTGAATTGTAGCTTTGGGTGCATGGTTTGCTTGATCAATTCTCTGAAATCCAATATTATGTCTGTGATAAAGAAGATCTGTAGTCTTTTTGCAGTTAGTTAAACATAGTCTTTTAACTCTCTTTCATTTTTAAAAATTGTATATATAAAAAAACAAAACTATTGGTTTGTGTGTTTTGGTCCTTTTTGGATTGATTGAGTAGTTAGAAGAACACTCATTTATCCACCCTTGATTGAAAAAGCATAGGTTCTTAGATATTCAAATTTGTTCTTTCTTTCTCCTTTCAAAGATATCATAGGTTTAATGTTGGAAATGCTTGTGTGTTTGAAAATTTGTTGAAAAAAATACCAAAGCTAAATTCGTTGAAAGAGACATAGTATATTTGATTTGAAAAAGAAAAGTTTCTCGCTTACTGTAAGTAGCATTCATTGGAAATAAGAGTTGCATTACATCTAGATCTTAACGTTGCATCTTGATCCACATTCCACAAACATTCGCTAACCATGAAGATAAAATAAATGGTAGCTCAGGTTAAAATTTTCTAGTAATTTAAGTGATAGGATAGAGACATGTTTCGACGTCTTAAAACATAGGAGCTATCGTTATTTGCTTGCACTGCATCTCGGGGATCATGCGGTTATTCCACGTACTGCTGGTATATCGAACAACCTTTCACGTACCCTTGAGGTATATAAAAAACTACTTCATGTACTTAGTTGTATATCGGAAGGCCCCTTTCGAACGATTGTGCATTATACAACACTAATACAGATTTGAGCTCCCACATACCTAGTGTATATCAGGATACCCCTTTAGTATACCCAAACCAACTGAGAAAATCCATTTGAATATCTTGTTGGAGAAATACACCGAGAACAACACTCAGGGATCTACTATGCACATACCGTCTAGGTAGTCGTGTATTCATGCAAGGGTATGATCCCAATCCTCCTTGTCGCATTCTACCATTGGACCCTACGATATATCACAAGTTCTAACAACTTGACAATCCTAGTGAGGAACCGACTATTATCATCCCATCATATTGTTTAAGTTTGCTTGTGACCTTAGCTTGAGTAGGATTGTTTCTGCGTGATCTCTTCCCTTTATAAAGCTTTAGAATAGAAATATTCAGCCAATATCCTGGTTGAGCTACCTGTGAGACAATCTCACAGGAAGTGGGGTTTATCACCTAACTCTTGTCCTATCATAGAAGAAGGCGAAGGTGAAACAATGGACCAATCGACCACAACTGATTCACATGTAGAAGGTGTTCTAGTTATTGAATTCAGGGAAGAAATTTCCTCCTTTCAAAGTCTTATCATAGTCCAACAACCCTCTATAGAAGACACCACTTTTAGTTTTCAAACGAAAATTCAACTTGGTGCACCAGATTGGGTGTTCAATCACTCGTCTGATGATACTGTGCCAACAAAATTTGGTCCAACTGCACCTTTTTGGGAGACCTCTTTAGGTTAATCCATTTCTGAATATGGGACTACCTAGCCATCTTATGTTACCCCCATTCGAGAAACTCCGTCTAGTGATGAATTTTTCAGACCAGTCTAGGAAACTCTCGATCGTTTGTGTAACCTAGGAGAGAAGATAAAGAGGATAAATATTTCTCCTCTCCCTCATCATTCAGAAAGTATTCCACCTAGATACAGTGCCATTTCATCATCACATGTGGCTCTTGAATTAGGATCACCGGCTCAAAACATGGTTGTTCATGATCCGGTCTAACCCTCCATTCCTACCCCACCCACCCTGAATCCCCCTGCGATTTCTAACTCCCTTGTAGCTTCTATTCCTGGGGGGAAACCCCCAGTTGAATTTGCATTACCTACTAGGGGAACCATTGCTAGCATGGGGTCAAACCTAGCAGTAGGAAAACTGATATTTAGTACTCCTCCTCTAAGCGCCAACATGGTTACCCCTTTTTCAAGCCTAAGACAACTTACGCGGGTTCAACCCGCCATCAACCAATCTTCTTGGGGTTATACCTACCTCAAAAACTAGCCACCTACGACCCATCAAATTTATCAACCTGCACCGTCAGGGGCTATTTATCCTGGGATTCCCTACCCTGGAAACACTTTTACACCATGGTGGAAACTGAATTGGTCAAATGTCCCTATGCCTGGGGGACCATTTGTGAATATTGCTGGGAATTTCAGAGGACCATCTTTAGGAGGACCACCTTCAGGAGGAACACCTTTGGAGGACCACCCTTTGGAGGACCACCTTTTGGAGGTCCTCCTAAAGGACCACCTAAAATCCCATCATCCAGAGGCCCACCCCCTGGAGGCCCATCATTTGGAGGCCCACCACCTGGAGTCCCACCACATGGAGGCCCACCATATATAGGCCCACCCCCTGGAGTCCCACCTCCCTCGAGTGACCCACCACTTGGTGGACCCTCAAGCGGGTCAGTCGAAAACCAACCTCCTAATTAACCGGTTATGGGATCATCAACTATACCCGTTTATCAATACGCTTATGGTCCTACTGGTCCAAAGATGCCATATCAATATTACCAGTATCCCCAACCTAATCAACAACTACCATTTTTGGATACCTTAGATCTTCCAGATCTGTGCAGGTTGATCAATGACCCCATACATCATGATCCCTCTTGGTTGTCCTTCCTTGTTAAATTACCCTCTGATATACCTAAATTCGACGACAAACTTGGTGACGATCCTAAAAACCATGTGATGACATTTCACTTGTGGTGTTCATCGAATTCTCTAATGGATGGTTCAATCTGTCTCTGTTTGTTTTAGAGAACTCTCACCGGGGTAGTTGTGAAATGGTATATTGAGCTACCTCATCATTCCTTTTGGGATTTTAACACCCTAGTAATGGCTTTCCTAACACATTTTAAGTTATCGATCCGTTATGGTACAGGTACCGACCTCTTGACCTCACTTTTCCAGACCACTTCTACTCATATATCTGATCATATCCATGAGTGGAGACGACGACGTAGGTTAATCAAGGCTCCTAATCCTGATCAATTACTTGTCGATTGGTTTACTAAATATCTACTTCCCACCATTGCTAGGGACGTTGCCATGGGAGGTGTTGTCACTGAAGAGCATGGCATTAGATGTGCACAATACCTTGACTTGGTCTATTTGCAGTAAGGAACCATGTATGACCTAATTCCTCATGCTCCTCACCCCACATCTAATCCTTCAAGACCTTCAATGGAACCACCCGCCAATGGCGTTCTTGGTTCTTTTCAAACACAATTGATGACCAAATCCTCAAAGATGCAAAACCATCTGGCCACACCTGTTAGTCAAACTGTTTTGAATCCCAAACCTTCTTCCCCCCCCCCTATTGCACCAATCGAAGTGAATGCGGTTCAGTCCTCAGAAATCTTCAGGAGGAGAGAAGAAAGGCAAGAATAAGTCCAAGAAATATGAAAACCAACAGGAGGGGAATAAAACACAAAACTTTGATGTTGATGCTAAGAACAAGAGAAAGGCCAAATTTCCCTGCCTCATATGTGGAGGTGACCACTTCATGAAAGAGTGTCCTCGTTGAGAGAAAGTCAGTAAATTTCTCAAAAATACCCCCACCCCGATAGTCCTCACCATTCCTTTCCCCACCCAATATCAATTGATTGAACATCGATCCTTGGATGGGCCTTCTTTGTCTTACATAGATGAAGTAAAAGTGATGTCAAGTGAATCAATTAATCTCAATACTTGATCCCAAATATATGACCCTCCTCCAAAAAAAAAGACTAATAATGTTCCACCAGAAAAACCTTCAACATCCCCCCCTCCTCCTACTAATGGTTTTCAAATTGAAAAACCTATTCTTGATACAATTTGTTAGTTTTTTATCATTTAATCAATATGATCTAGGATCTTATCTGAGAGAATAACATGCACAACAATAATCACAAGATACAAGAGACACAAAGAGTTTTCCTTGGGGAAACCATAAAGGAGAAAAACCCGCAACTTCCCGAGAGTTAGAATGAACACTGATAGAAAAAGTAAAACCCAAAAACACAAAGATGATCTTCGATAGTTGTTCTCTCTCTCACTTGTGCGAGCTCCTCCTCTCTCACTCATGAACTATAGATGGGTGAGTGTGTGTCATAAATAGAGAGGCTCACTCTCTATTTATACTAGTTTCTGACTTGACAATAACTTACCGGGGCCGACTTCTCTAGGAGAGTCTAATAACCCTAGTGCCCCACAACTGCGGGGACTTTGCCTCCTGATCAACAAGGAGGGTTAACCGGATCTATGAATTTACATGACTTGATTACATTAATGAATCTCCCGATAGGAACATCAGGGACTAATGAAGTACAATATGTAAAATATACAAGTGAATACATTCCAAAGTTACAAATACATCAACACTCCCTCTTAACTAGGAAGGTATTCTATAGACATAATTCATCAGCACAATTCTTCGTCATTGGATCATCACTGGATCATCATCATCATCACTACTTCATTAGATCATCACTGGATCATCATCATTGGATCATCATCTCGAACAAATGGTGCTATCTTTCAATTCTACTCGTCACAGGAAGTTCTATAGAGCCAACCCTTTTTCATGCTAGTTGTAGGCCTAGAATCCATGTAGGTATTCATATTCTTCAACACTTATATCTGACCATGTGGGGAACACATTCCACAATGATGTTAGAAGGGCTCTGCACTTACATCTGACCATGTGGGGAACACATCCTGCATCCATGTCAGAAGGACTCTGCACTTACATATGACCATGTGGGGAACACATCCCGCATCCATGTCAGAAGGGCTCTGCACTTACATCTAACCATGTGGGGAACACATCCCTCATCCATGTCAGAAGGGCTCTGCACTTACATCTGACCATGTGGGGAACACATCCCACATCCATGTCAGAAGGGATCTGCATTTACATCTGACCATGTGGGGAACATCCCACATCCATGTCAGAAGGGCTCTGCACTTACATCTGACCATGTGGGGAACACATCCCGCATCCATTTTAGAAGGGCTCTACACTTACATCTAACCATGTGGGGAACACATCCCGCATCCATGTCAGAAGGGATCTACACTTACATATGACCATGTGGGGAACACATCCCACATCCATGTCAAAAGGGCTCTGCACTTACATCTGACTATGGGAGTAACTAATCCTACCACCATGTCAGAAAGGCACACGGACTCATCACTTCCCCTTAAAAGGAACCTCGATCTGGAGAACACCAAGATTCTCCCTGAAGTACTCAAACTTCACTCTAGCTAATGGCTTGGTCAACACATCAGCTATCTGTTCATTTGTCGCAACATACTAGAGCTTCACTGCTCCCCTTTGCACCATATCCCTAATATAGTGATATTTGATCTCAATATCCTTCGACTTGTCATGGAACACTGGGTTCTCCGACAACTTCACACAACTCTGGTTGTCGCAATATATACAAGTAGCATCCAACTAGAGATCAAACAAATCAGACAGTAGCTTCCTTAGCCACACTTCCTTACAACTAGCCGAACAAGCTGCGACATACTCTGCTTTGGCTATACTCAGTGCCACGCAGGAATGATTCCTGCTAAACCAAGAGATCACACCTGATCCCATACTGAAGTAGCACCCGAAGTGCTCTTCCCATAAATGGCACTTCCTGCCTAATCCGAATCCACATAACCTTCCAGGTTAATCTTCTGATTCGCCTCATACTTGAGCCCATAGTCAACTGTACCCTTCAGGTACCTCATAATATGCTTTTCAGTTTTAGGTAAACATGTCTCAGATCTATTAGGAACTGGATCAATGTGTTCACAACAAAGAAAATATTTGGTCTCGTGTTCGTCAGGTACATCAAGGACCCAATCATCTAATGATACATCGTAGCATCAACCGACTTTGATGAAGCATCACTCAATAGCTTTAGGTTCGATGTGATAGGTGTGGTCATGGCCTTGCAATCCATCATCCTGGACCTCTTTAGGATCTCTACTGCATACTTCCCTTTTCCCAGGGAGATTCCATCTACACTCTGCCACACCTCCATGCCTAGAAAGTAGTGCATCATACCCAAGTATTTCATTTCAAACTCAACAACAAGCTTCCTCTTCGTATAAGCAATCAAACCATCCTCACCTTTTACAAACAAATCATCTACATATAGTAGGAGTATCACTGGGTTCCCTTCTTCAACCTTGTAGTAAAGGTTGGAATCTGCTTTACTCTTGGTAAAGCCAAAACTAGTCATAAAGTTGTTAATCCTGCCATATCATGTCCTGGGTGCTTGTTTCAAACCATACAGGGATTTCTTTAATTTACACACATGAGTTTCCCTGTTATGTGTCTCAAAACTGAGTGGATGCTCCACATACACTTCCTCTTCTACTACACCATTCAAGAAAGTAGTCTTGACATCCATCTGGTGTATCTTCCATTTCATTACTACAACCAGAGCAAGTACTGATCTAATTGAAGTGTATCTGGCTACAGGTGCAAAATTCTCTTCATAATCTATCCCTTCTTTCAGCGAGAAGCCACGAGCCACAAATCTTGCTTTATATTTCTCTATGCTACCATTTGCAACATGCTTGATCTTGTAGATCCATTTGGAAGTCACAATAGACTTCCCCTCTGGTCTTGGGACAACATCCCAGACATCATTATTCATGATCGACTGGTACTCCTCTATCATAGCATCCTTCCATTCTTTCTTGGCTACTTCTTCATAGCTGGAAGGATCTGCATCAATGATGTCACTGAACAGTGTCACATAACTAGAGTGTGTCTGAGGCCTCTTGAAGTCTCGTCATACTATTCTTCATTTTGGATGATTTCTCGAACTGCCATCACTTGTTCTTTGGAACAAGTCTCATCCTTCTTTTCTTGTAGGTGATTGTACATGATATTTCCTACACGTCAAATGCATTAGTTGTATGGTTAGAAACATTTCATAAGGAATATTTATAATGGAAAATTCTTATGCATACAGATATAATCATCCAACTATATTAGCCAATACAACATTCATCCATATCTCGCAGAAACTTTCTAGATGCCTTCCATCTCTACCATGACATCATTGAGATTGTGCACTAATCAAACATGTCAGCAAAGAGGTTTCATTCTAGATAAGTAGCAATGGAGAGTTGTATAGCACCATGGGCTACTTACCCATCACATGCATATTAGTAGTATAATGTCGTTAATGCAAACATTCTATCATGCATAACATATCAACTAAATATAAACAAATGAATAACCAAATAATATCATGAAATGACAATTGAATACTTATCTTTATTTATTTCGTGGGTAGATTCCTTCTTGAGCCTTCAACTTCATCATTTTCTTCATTCATGACATCATCATTTCTTATCCAGATGCTAAGATGGATAATAGGTTCTTCAAGAATTGAGTCCTTCATATTCCTCATCGCTTGAGGGATCTTCTTTGAATAGAGAGAGCTTGGTATTTAGTTGTTCCCATATTCTCTTCTCTTATTATGAGTCGAGCTTCTTCTTGTATGCACTCTTCCCAGAGTCTGCTGAAGGTAATCACTTCCTTCTGGCACACAGTCCTTGAATGAATGAATCCCATTATCTTGGGAGGCCATAGCAGTATCTTATTCTTCTTCGACTGCTTCGTCATAGCATTGAACAATTCCTTTTGGTGTCTTTAGGGATGACACGTGAGGAATGAGATGATATTTAATAGAATCTGGAATGATTCTCTTGGCTCTAGCCTTAGCCTCATCTCCCTCTGTCTCCTAGACCTTTCTTACTTAAATACTGATCCAAGTCAATTTCTTCAAGGATCACGGAGTTCCTATATTTCTTCCAATTTATATTCTTCCCTTCAAATAGCTTGGTCAAGGAATCAAACATCTCTTTAGGTGTGTTTAGGGAATACACTTGTTTTGATAGAATCAACATAATCCTCTTGGCCTTGACCAAGTTCTTCTTGTGTAAGGCCTTAACCTCATCTCCCTCTGGAACTGGAACATCTCCACTTATGTAGGTGTCCAATTCATTTTCTTCAAGAACCAATGAAATCCTATACTTACATGCTCGGAAGTTTTCAGCTTCACCAAGTTTGTCATCAAGCTAGTGTGATAGATCATTTTGAAATGATAACCTCAAATGTAAATAACAAAAGATTAGATCTTACCGATTTGAGGTGTCCGTCCTGGTTCTAGATCTGGTTGATCTAGGGTTTGTTAGAGAAACCCTAATTTTCAAAAAATGAAATATTTATGATCTGTTTGGATATAAATATGTGCCTCCTAAAGGCAAGTTGAGCAGGATACTCATTTTCCCAAAACTGTGATCATAACTGCAAAATATCTGACGCCCTAGTTTTCTTCAATTTCTTCTGCAGACTTTCCTGATATTGTTTCTACAATATATCCGAAATTAATGCTCCTCTATGTCAAAAATTTCGTACTAAGGTAGTCTCGTCTATCCTCTTTCCATCACCACATTGTTGAGCAGAATTGGTTTCACCAATTGGGACTTATGAGAGTTTTCCCAAGGTGACTTATTTCAGAACTGTTCAACATAGTGAACTTGTACAGATTGCCACGTGTCACTGTTTCACCTTAGGGGTCTGAAAATTTTACCACAGAAATTAAATTCAGTGAAATATTTGAAAAATCTTGAGAAACTTCATTTGGACCTTCGTAGCAAGAGATATAGCAATTCTCCCATGATGTCCTGTTTAGGGATGAATCCTGGAAGAGGCTGGAACCCTGATTTGGAGGAATCATATCTCCAAGAATATAGTGAATCTGAGGCTGAAATTTTTACAAAGGGTACATCGGGATTTTATATTCAACCTGTAAAATTTTTGGCTCTTGATACTTATCCAATATAGAGATATAGAGAATGTACCAAAACTACCCGTTTTAGTATTTTAGGGTTTTTCAGGCCTGGGGTCAAATTAGGGTTTGAATTTCCTGGAGTTTTACCCAACAAAAAATTTCTATCATGGTCTATAAATTTAGATTTTGGGGAGGAAATAAATCCTATGCTGGGCTCACTAAAAAATTCCTCTTCTATGAAAAGCCCTAATTTCCCACAGCAATGACAGGTGAAAATCTGAAAATGCCTGGAATCAAATTCTGCTTCGACAGAAAGATGTTCCCTTCAATGGAGAGTTATACTAGCCTCCTTTTGCTAATGATATGTGGAGAGAGACCCAAAATGTAAGAATCCCTAGCTTATATCTACATAGTGTATTCTTCTCAGGTTAGCTCTGATACCAGGTTAGATTTTTATCATTTAATCAATATGATCTAGGATCTTATCTGAGAGAATAACATGCACAAAAATAATTACAAGAGACAAGAGACACAAGGAGTTTTCCTTAGGGAAACCATAAAGGAGAAAACCCCGCAACTTCCTCAGAGATAGAATGAGCACCAATAGCAAAAGTAAAACCCAAAAACACAAAGATGATCTCCGACAGTTGTTCTCTCTCTCATTTGTGCGAGCGCCTCCTCTCTCACTCATGTGCTATAGCTGGGTGAGTGTGTGTCATAAATAGAGAGGCTCACTCTCTATTTATACTAGTTTTTGACTTGACAATAACTTACCAGGGACGACTTCTCTAGGATATTCTAATAACCCTAGTCCCCCACAACTGCGAGGACTTGAGACAAGAGACACAAAGAGTTTTCCTCAAGGAAACCATAAAGGAGAAAACCCCACAACTTCCTCAGAGATAGAATGATCACCAATAGAAAAAGTAAAACCCAAAAACACAAAGATGATCTCCGACAACTTTTCTCTCTCTCACTTGTGCGAGCTCCTCCTCTCTCACTCATGCGCTATAGCTGGGTGATTATGTGTCATAAATAGAGAGGCTCACTCTCTATTTATACTAGTTTTCGACTTGATAATAAATTACCAGGGCTGACTTCTCTAGGAGAGTCTAATAACTCTTGTTTCCCACAACTGCAGGGACTTTCCCCCCTGATCAACAAGGAGGGTTTACCTCTATGAATTTACATGACTTGATTACATTAATGATTCTCCCGATAGGAACATTAGGGACCAATGAAATACAATATATAAAATATACAAGTGAATACATTCTGAAGTTACAAATACATCAACACAATTCTATGACCACCTATGAGTACACTTCATAAATCTGTACTTGATCCTAACACATGTGCCGCCTAGTACTACAATATAGTTGAAGATCTGGCTCAAGCACCATGCACTATGTCCACTCTCAAAGTAATCCAAACATGTTGTACACAAAGGAATAATTTTCTATTAGCTCTTGGAGGATTGGATCCTGAACACAACAATAGTATCACCTTCAAATTGGATGAATTTATGTCTAGGCTCTCCCATCAATTGGATTACCAGCTATCTAGGAAATCTACTGGGAAAATAATCCATCATACCGTATTGGATGAGGGAGCCTCCACTTCGGTCGTGTATTTTTCCTAATGGAGAGCTATTGACTCTCTCGAGATCAATCGTTCACCCACTACATTAAAGGATTTTGATGGTCACAGATTTCAATCCTATGGATTATTGCCTTCTCTCCAGGTAGAACTGGGCAGAAAAACAATTTCCATTCATGTTGAATTTGTTGACGCTCCTTTAGACTACAATATTCTTCTATGTCGTAATTTTTTCTACGCAATGCAAGCTGTTGCTTCATCTATCTTTCGAGTAGTCGAATTGCCATTCCAAGGGAAGATCGTTACCATTGACCAATTAGATTTCTGTTCACCCGATGTGATTTCGAATTCTGTGAATAATGTTCCACTTTTAATTTCTTCAACCCCTTAATATCAAAACATTGGAGTAGGTCTTCTTAAGGATTCTTCACTCATGGGAATCTTTCCATTATCCAATCCTCCTCCTATTCTACAATAATCATCCGTGAACATGATATCTACATCTAGTACCCCAGATAAAGGAAATTCAATTGTTGATTCGACATCAGTCATCCCTTTCAAAGAAATGTACCAAGCCATTCAGTTCTCCAGTGATACCACCATCAATGATCATCTGTTGGTTGCTTCTGATACATACCAGCTACCATATTGGTTAGAAACCCCCCATCTCTATATTATCTTTCTCATACACTCCCCTTTGATGAATCCATCATGGAAGTTATGTCTTTATATGAGATGCCCTAGATAG
This sequence comes from Pseudotsuga menziesii, assembly GCA_001517045.1. Lineage (NCBI taxonomy): Eukaryota > Viridiplantae > Streptophyta > Pinopsida > Pinales > Pinaceae > Pseudotsuga > Pseudotsuga menziesii. The sequence continues at coordinate 578,099 of LPNX010759132.1, read as the reverse complement.
ATCATCATCACCGATATTCTTTCCTTCCTGATTACCATATGGTAGAATACCAGTTTCAAACAACGGTTTCATCAGATATTGTAACTAATCCTCAATCCCCAGTGCCCACTCATGATGTGGATTCCGACGGTAATTTGAGTAATAGTACTGAAAATATTCCCATAGATATATTGGTGAAGACCGACTTCATAGAGAACATCAATGTAGGCCAGAATTCTTCACCTTCAGAGCTTGAGTCCTATACGGCCTTGTTTAAATAATTTGGAGATATCTTTGCTTGGAAATATGAATAAATGGTAGGGATAGATCCTTCCATCACCGTTCATGAGATTAGGACTTACCCTGATGCCAAGCCAGTTCATCAAAATATTCAACACGTACATTCGAGGAAAGCATCCACCATTAAGGAAGATATTGAAAAAATTCTCAAGGATGGTTTTATCTACCCCGTCCCTTTGACTGAATGGGTGTCTAACATCGTCCCTGTCAATAAAAAAAGGGTACTATATGTGTTTGTATTGATTTTTGGGATTTGAATTAGGCTTGTCCTAAGGAAAAATTGCCCACCCCGTACATCGATCAGACCATCGATAACTGTGCCATAAGTGTCATCTTCTCATTTATGGATGGATTTTCTGTCTATAATTAGATTGAGATACTCCCATCCGATCAACATAAGATGACCTTTATCTTTCCATGGGGGATCTCCACCTATATAAAATTACCTTTTGGCTTGAAGAACGCTGGCGCTACATTCCAATGCACCATGTATTATGCTTTCCACGACACTAAACACATTGTGGAACGCTACCTTGACGACCTTCCTGCTCATTCAAAGCAACATGATCACCATGTTGACCATTTGAGAGCCATTTTTCTTAGATCTCGCAATTATAATATTCGGTTAAATCCACACAAGTGTGTTTTTTGTGTTGAGACTAGTCGAATCCTTGGTTTCATAGTGTCCAAGGATGGCATCTGCATAGACCCTTTGAAGATCAAATCCATCTTGGCCTTACCCACTCCTACAAATGTCACCGAACTCCAAAGTTTGCAAGGGAAGACAAACGTTTTGCGTCGTTTCATCAACAATTATACTGAGAAGACCCACGGTTTCATGTGTTTACTGAAGAATGACACCCCCTTCGCTTGGGATAATTTGGCGTAGCATGCGTTCAATACTCTTAAACATGCCATCACGCATGCACCTATTTTGAAACCACCCAATTATGCTCAAGATTATTCCTTGTATGTAGATTCATCCATGCTTACAATCAGTATGGTCTTGGTCTAAACAGATGAACACAATCAAGAACATGTGATATACTACATGAGTAAGAGTCTTTTAGACTTTGAAACCCGATACTCGCATGTGGAGAAACTTTCTCTAGCCATGGTCATCTCGATCCAGAAGTTCTGGCACTACATCTCACTCCGCACGACAACGGTATATGTAGATTCTAACCCCATGTATTACATCTTAACTTTTCAGGTGCTTGGGGAAAAATACTCTCGCTGGATTGTCATTCTCCAGAAGTTTGAGTTGGAATTTATGAAATCCACTTCCAAGAAGTCTCGTCTTTTTTGAGCTTATGTGTGACCTTCCGTATATTACTGAGGGAATGGATCCCATTGATTCATTTCCTGATGAATCCTTTTTCCTCATTAGCATGACCAAACCCTGGTACAGAGATTTTATTCTCTATCTCCAGACACAACGATTTCATCCTAATGCAACCCGTGATGAATGTCGTCATACCCACCATCACGCTAAACACTACCTGATCATTAATGATACCTTATATCGTCACTGCTATGATACAATATTACGACATTGTTTAACTCATGAATAGGCTGAGATAGTTTTGAATAATTGCCTCTCTATAGGTTGTGGCGATCATCTTTATGGGATGCCTACTGCCCAAAAAATATTATGCGTTGGGTATTTTTGGCCCTCAATCTTCAAATATTGCATAAAGGTCGTCAAGAAATGCCCACCTTGTCAGTTGTTTACCTCAAAAAAGTGCACTCATCTTGCTCCATTGTAACCTGTCATATAAATTGGTCCCTTTGCAAAATGGGGCATCAATTTTGTGCATTGTAGACCTACCTCAGCCGGGGGGCATGGCTACATCATTGTGGTCATAGATTATTTCACTAAATGGATTGAGGCTATGCCTACTTATGCCGAGGATGGAAAAACAATTTCTCTCTTTCTGTTCAACCATATCATCGCCAGATTCGGGATCCCTAGGGCCATTGTGATAGATCATGGATCACACTTCCAAAATATCATGATGTCAGAATTAAGTGATAAGTTAGGGTTTCACCATGATAACTCTACACCTTACTATCCACAGGACAATGGATAGGTTGAAGTCATAAATAAAGTTTTAAAAACTATGCTTCAACATATGGTAGGAGAAGCCAAGTCTAACTAGAATTTGAAACTATTTTTTGCGTTATGGGCCTATAGGATTACTGTTGAGACACCCATTGGTCTTACATCATTTCAGTTGGTGTACAGACTAGAGGCTACTCTTCCCATAGAATGCAAAATTCCTTCTCTAAATCTCGTAGTGGAACTACTACCCAATACCACCCTAGAAGAAGAACGTTTCTTGTATTTAAACAAGCTTGATGAGGCCCATCATGATGTTACCTTAGTAAACGAGGTGCATAAATGATAGATGAAATATCAATATGATAGATATGTTCAGCCTCACTCCTTGAACGAAGGTGACCTAGTCTTGACTTACGACCATAAGCATGATAAATTAGGAGACGAGAAGTTAGAATCTATGTGGCATGGGCCTTACATTGTCAGCTGTGTTTTGGATAAAGGAGCATATGAGTTGATAGATTATGAGGATATACCCTTGGGAGAACCTCACAATGGGATCTACCTTAAAAAATACTATGGTTAGCACATGTAGCATAGAGTTGATGTACATATTGTTTATAGAGTGTTGTGTGTATTTTTTGAGAAGTGTAGATAGAGTGTGAATGTTAACCGTGTCTTTAACAAACCTACTTATGTAGTCCTATATTTAAAATGAACAGATGACCACCTATATCGGTTTTTTCGGATGGTGCTAATCGTTACACCTTGAATCTTGCGTCAACATCCTAAGTACTTTACTCCCCTACCGATGACCTGGTGAGTTCAGGAGGAACTTGTTTGGGACCCGCAACAAAAAACCTAGCGAAATATCACGCGATGATTGGTTTGTTGACTGAAGCCCTGGATAATGACGTAAGGCATATTAGGGTTTATGAAGACTTGAAGTTGGTTGTACATCAGTTAAACCGGATTTACACTATCCGGAACCCCTTACTCCTTTGTGTGTTTTGAAGAGTTAGTATTTTGGAAAGGTCATTTGAGCAGGTTTCTTATCAACATATCCCTAGAAATCTAAATGTTGTGGTAGATTCCTTAGCAAATTTTGTCTTGGATTGGTATCTTGCTCATAGTTAAACTCATTTTAACATTAATTTCATACATTGAAATACAAAAACACATAAGTATATATACATTCACATTACACATTTGCACACACATATGTAAATAAAAATTTGATATATATATATATATATATATATATATATATATAAGTGGTACTGAGATACAAAAAAACTGAATCCATAAGCTTTCAAGTCACCCAAAGTCTGGAACCATCGAAGTTTCAAATACATATAAATAGGGAAAAAACTGAAGCTTCGAAGCTTTCAGTGTAGATATAATACAAAAAAATGGAGCTGCTACAGGATAATCCTCATTCTCATGAAAGCACATCACGACTCGAGCCACTCAACGGAGTAGCCTCCCGAAATGGCAAGAAACCCTGATAGTATGGTGTTGGTAGCGCCTAAGAAGATCATCAATAAAAATGTTAGGAATACCCACGGTCAAGCATTGGAGGTTCTCCTCAATCTCCTAGAGTTCCTCCTCTACCACAATGTTCCTGATCAACATATCTCTAATTGCCCCTCTGTCGGATGAGAAGGACCTATGTCTGCACAAAACATTTTTGCATATCTCAGTATTACATCATAAAAATGAAATATGAAACAAAATACAAAAAACATGTATAGTGGTATATTTCTTACCTCGGTCGTCCCATTGATCTCCCTTTGGAAGAGGAAGGTCAGGATCATCTTTGAAATCCGTCCCTACATAAGCATAGTCCTCTACCATCAATAGTTGGATTCACAGCCAATGAAAGAAGACCGATCCATAGGTAACCTTGGTGCCTCCACCGCCACCATGGAGGGCCATGGCATCCACCCACCTGCTCATCCAAGGATCCTCGACATATAATTTGCTCAATGGTACCTGAGGTCTCATCAGTGGAATTCTCTCCAAGAAGAAAGACATCACTATCTTCCCATAGCCGAATTTATTCAACTCCCCTCTCCGACATTTGGTTAACCGATATTTCAAAATTACAAGTAACCCCTCAATCCATTTGAATATGTCGGAGCCATACACTCTACCACATATAGCATATGATCCAGTGTACTCAGATGGGATGACCTATTGCCCGCAACCTTCTCAATTGTGAATGCTACGGTCCGCAGGGGTCTATCCACTATGTGTTTTATAGGGATTTTCCACCTTGGGAATGAGTTCCCACCGAACAATACTCATCAATCAAATCATACACAGATAAATCACCACCTCGCAGACCTGTTAATGATACTGGTCCCCCCCTGCGGGATAATCTAGTCAACAAATAGGTGTCCTCTACATTTATAGTCAAAACATGGGAACCGACCATGAAATGTTGTTGATCCGGGTCCCAAATTCGGATCATGTGCTCCAGTAGATGCACATATTCCCTCATCCCCGATAATCTGAATAATTTGAGAATCCCACACTCATATAGGGCCCTCATGATTATTGATTCATTTTCCGCTTAAAGGTCATCCAAATCAAGTTGTCTTTCTTTCCAAATAACCATTTTGCAAGTGGTTTTTCCTCCAAAACAACTCAAACATCCATTAGAAACATATTAATACCCTTGGAAGAATTTTTTTTTGCAAAAGGGTGGCTATTTTTTGTTTTTTTGAAGTTCCCTAGCCATTGGCACACTTTCTACAGGAGAACAGAGAGTCAGCGCTATTTCCCTGTGCTGACAGAGCACCCTAGATGCTTTTCCCTCTTTCGAGAGGTGAGCCGGTGAACATCTCGAAAGGGAGAAAAGAACTGGCCTAGATGCGTTTTGTCCCCTTAGGGAAACACTCCAAAAACTCAAAAAAATGACTTAAAATTAAAAAAAAGCATCGTGAAATTGAAGGGATGAAGTTTAGCTCTTACCTGATCCAATCGGTTTGAGTAGAGGTGGTCTAGAAAGTTGAAAATCGTCCTGTTTGCTCCAAATTCACTCCAAAACTATGGTAAAATATATTTACTATTCCCCTCTTTTGTATGAATTTTTGGGTTTTATTTAATAATAATTTCTGGAAATTAAGGCCAGCAATAGATTAATTTTACTCACAACAATTGTCAATTGATCATGCAAAATCACTCACAAAAGAGATTGAAAATGGAGCTGTAACACTAAACTGTATTATGTAAGTGTACAATAGCCAACCCTATAATAACATAGGCTGCTGAATAAATAGAATACATCAGGAAATCGAATGCATGAGGAAGCATCCAAATCTAGCATAAAGCAGGCTTACCAAAAATAAGCAAATCCCCCATAGGTGTAAAAAGCTGATCCCAAATCTGTCATGGAGCTCACAAATTGGCAAGGGTGCATGGGAAAGCTAATGAGTGATGAAATGGCAGCTCATACATGCTTTTGCATGGAGAAAAGAGTGGAGGATGAAGAGGACAAAAAACTAGTTCACCTCACCTAGTCTAGCTTTCCTATATGCTTTAAAACACTGAAAAAGCAGGCAATAAAGCAGAAAAAGCAGAAGGGCGCCTAGGAGGCCACGAATAAATCAGATTTGATTCCTAAGGCTTTCCCAAGCGCTACATGAGTCAAATATGGCAAGTTTGACCTCTATGGATAGGCAAATAGCAACTTGCACAAGGTGGGACACATGAACTAGGCAAATAAGACAAAAATAAATGAATTAATGTCTAAGTGGGTAAACTATGGGTTGATTATTCTAACATAATTAATTAATCAAATATTCGATTTTTAGGGTTTTTTCCATGTGTTTCCTATAGTTTTCATAGTGAATTTGTTTTAACCTTGTTTTCGAAGATTTCAGGTCATTTTTGCGATGCATTTGGCTATGCTATGATTTTCTTTTGTCTTTTTCACACTCATAGATAAGATGAAAAAGTACCGAGTGTATTTTATACCTTTGACATGCTCATTAAAAACAAATGAAGAGGTATTGAGTACACTTTTACTGCTTTTTAGACTCGTTAAAATTGGATCATGAAAAAATACACCCTTTATGGAGTTACCTTTAAGCTCTTTTCAGGATCCCTAAACACAAAAAGATCGCCAAGAGAACTTGATGCTTTCACACTTGTAAAATTATTTGAATGATCGTCTAGTCGATGGTATTTTACCCCCTTTTAGGATCAATTGGACTCATTTGGGAAAAAGGTACACTCTAGTTAATTGCAACTAGAATAATTCTCCTAGGCATTTTCTTATACTTTTTCAGGCCTCAGGGACTAAATTTACGAAAAAGTCCACCCTGGAGTCTTCTTAATCATTTCAGAATCTCTAAACATGAAACAACGACTGAGTTAATCTTTCATCAGACTCATAAAATCAATTGATGAAGGGCCCTTTCTGGGAATGAACGCCTCCTTTCCCAGGTTCATAAAATGTATGAGAATGGACCCATCACCTAATGGGATGTAACGAGTGTTTGTTACCCTATTTGAAATCGGTAAAACGACAAGAGGCACTCATCCTTCGCGATGGGGAAATTAATGGAATGGGAAACATATTTTGATTTGTATTAATGGCAGATTGTAGTTTACCATTTGAACATGGCACCTGTTTTTATTTTCATTTTCAAACAGTTGGGTATTCATCTTATCCCCGAGTCGAACCACTTTCATGAGTCATTAATCTCCTTTGATTCAATTCAAATAATGCATCATCATACTCTTGAATTACATCTGGTCTCTACATCATTGAGTCAATGCTTCCAAGTCAATTGCCGTGTTGTTCAATATTTAAAGGGAACCTCCTCAATCAACCTCTTCAATTACCTTACCTTCCTTCAAAGTCGGTCATATCTGATCCAGTCCTGTGCTTGTTTCATCACTTCAACATTATCTTTTGTTCCATGTTTCGTGTCGGTGATGGGGAAAACATCATGGCCTCCTTTGATGAGTCTATTCTAGTCGACCCCAACACATCATCCAATAATTGGACTAATAAACCAAATTAAGTACCTTGAAGCCTGCATGCCTCAATTGCAGGTTTCCTCTCTTTTGACGGTAGGTTTTCATCAATGACCTATGATTGGAGGATTCTCTTGAGTGTTCAACTTCAAGTCCTTTAATTCACACTTAGGAAAATGTACTGAGATACCTTGGGAATCATTGACATTAATGGTATACATCAATGACTGGTAATCAAGTGGTTTCTATCGTGTTCGACATCATGGAATCTATTCACATGGTTAGAATTGTATCGTTTGGGATTGGAATGAAGACCCTAAGTGGTTAGGTATTCACCTATCCTCAGGTTTCGATGGAGTACTATTTGAAGTCATGACATGGATCCACACTGTATTTTTGGTGGTTGTGTCCAATCCTAAGTTCAGGTTACATGGATCTACTTTGTATGTTTCATAGCCATGTTCCGTCTTTATTTTTATTGATCCTATGGGGAGAAAAGGACTAGCAGCATGTAATATTATGTAAGTCCAAGTCCATGAGATCCATAATGTGGTGGTATAAGAAGCCCCATGTGCTTCCTCTCCCACTGTAGATGATGGGGACAGAGGGATTTTCGGAGTGTCAGATAATGTACTCATCTCTAAAAGTATTATAAGTCCCCTATGGGAAAGAGGACCAATATCACATCTCCACCTCTTATAAGAGGATAAGTAGGATCAAATGGTGATAAATATTATAACTATCAATACCGAGAAGGAGACGGAACGCGATCCACTGTGACTCTACAAAGAGACTCAAGTAACCACGATCCCTAAGGCCAACTAGCAAACACAAACCACACCCCTAAATAATCTAGGACAAATGCACACAAGAAAGTAATGAGGACAAATGAGACCCCAAATGCAGCAGGTATGTCTCACCCAGGAGAGGCTTGAGACTTCCATACACTACCAGCAGACGTGCATAACCAATTATAGTGGCCCTCGGCTTCAACACATAAAGCGATTGTGTCATTCGACCCATACCTGGCTAGGACGCTCATAGAATAACCTATGCAAGTACCCCCTGTGATACCTAGGAAAAGAAACTAAGGTCACCTCAATATAATTAATGCTTAGGAAAATAGTTGCAAGTGGGATCTACTGTATGGGCAGGGTAACTAAGCCTGAAGTTTGAAAGCACTAATGGTACCTCAAGATCCCGAATATACGAATAATATCCTGGAAATATATTCGACACTCATTGAAGGTAGTGGAGGGATATCCCCACCATCAACGTGCATGTTTCCTTGTGATTAACTCCTGTGTTAGGAGCTTTTTCAGAACACCAATTATAGAAGGGGTTTCTCCTCTCCCTGGTCAAACACCTAAATTGTTTCTATTTTATAGTCTTGGAGAAGTTTACTCACAAAATCCTATCCCAAAACTCTAAAACCTAATCTTTTTGGTGCACCCTATAAAGTACAATCATTCTAATCAATTTCAAATTAAGTTCTCATTTTAAGAGGTTTTTCTTACTCAAGGGATACGGCCGTGAAACTAGTGATGTTATGAATCAACAATAAAAGAAAATATGCACACCTAAAAACAATTCCAAGTGCAATCTTGTTTTATAAATGAAAATATGGTATGCCAATAAATGAAATGCACAATACTTTCTTTTCCTTTCAAATGCAAATGCAATATTTCCTAAATAAAAGCCTAGACTATTTTCATTCAAAGCAAATTGATGCAAGTACTTACTTCCATACAAATGCAAAATGCAAATGAATATCCACCAATGCAAATATTTTTGAAAAAGACAAGAACAAATTTCCTAAGGAAAATTAATAAAAAGAGATTTCCAGCCACAAAAGGAGCATTCAACAAACAACATAAGGACCCTGAAAGACTCAACAACACTCACAATCCACCCAACAATATCTCACACCAATATCTGAACGACCCACATATATACGCGATTGTCAGTAATGTGACCCACGTATACAAATAAAAAGGGGGAAAAAGAGAAATCTAATGACCAAACCACTCCAAGGAACTCAACTTATTATCACACTACCAAATGCGACACAAAAACACAAAGAAACAAAGAGCAATTTAAGAAAAAGTGCACCAAAAAACCCAACAAAAAGGAGACTTCCCCAGTGGAGTTTCCAGTTTTGTTATAGAGAAAATATTCCTATGGTTTGGGGTGGACCACAAAATAAAACATGACACCAAAAATCACATCCATTCTCAAATATGCCAGGTAAATTAAAGAAGCTAACAACTAAGTGATAGAGTTTGTACCTCAACCAGATGTTCGAAGAAGACCACCGTTGAACTCATGATCAAATGCTTGTCCCTACAATTTTCCCTCAACAAAAAATAGATATATAAGCATAAAATATATTAAATGTTAGCATTCAAACTAACATAGTCCATTTAAGCATGTATAAAGCAACTATACCCATGGATACAAATATAAACAATTGCACATGAAATTTGGACGAGAAATGGATATTTCTATTAAAGTAAAAATAGAGATACAATGTGACAACCTCTGTCGACGAATCGTCGAAACCGAGAAACATGTTCCTCCACTTGGCCCCCCATCCATTCAGTCCTCCATAGCAAGTAAATTCCACAAATAAAATGGAGATCTTGGGAGATGAACATAAAGAGTTCTATCAATAAGGACAAAGGGATGCATACTCAAGCATATGGCAATGGGAAATTTTTTTTCTATATTTTCCTTACTCTCAACTTTTATCCTCCTTCTAATGCTTCACAATGGCTCAATATATATCCCTTAAATGGGAAATGGAGGGTTGAATCAAAGTGTTTCAAGGCATATGGAAAGCCAAATATCAAGTTATTCGTTACTTGACGAGGAAAACTCCATTTTTTTTAGCATAAAACCTGATGTACGTGGGTTGTAATGGTGCAAGCGACGTATACATGAACTATATAACTTCTAACCTGCGTGTATCTTCAAAAATGTCTCTTTTATGGTTAAACTGAAGCATCAGGGATATAGTGAGTAAGGGGGTATAGTGAGTTTGCATAGGGACAAGGGAAGGCCATCAAGGCATGAAGCATAGGGTGTGGAAAATCATGCTATAAAAAATTAATAAAAAGAACATTAGAGTGGAGCTCTTTATCTAATGGGGCCACATCATGTTCAACTTCTTGTCCAGCCTCATATTCTACACACTAACCCTCTACATTCTCTGAAGTGGAAACATGAAAGGTTACAATTAATACACCATTTATAATGAAATATTTATAATTGTAAGCCATACTTTGTTTTTTATAGCACATGAATACATCTAGTACCGGGATGCACACCATGACCTTCATTGGGTTGTTATCCATCCTAAACATGATGCGATACACTGATAGGGGGATTATTTGTATCTTTTCTTTCCTGTTTAAAACAAACAGACACATATATTTTATGGCCAAAATTTATAATAATTGGAATGCACAAGTAATCAATCTTAAATAAACTTCAATGATTTTATTTACATGTGTCTCGAATGGATTACCGGAAGACAATGTTTTCCCACTCAATCCTTTACGACATTTAGCCACGACTCCAAAGCCATGCTGGAATCTAAGTTTGAAATATTCCTCTATGGGGACTTCATTGAACTGATCGACCTACAATTTTGCATAAGACAACGAATTTATCTTTTATGGTGCAATAAAACCAAAACTAATTGCAATTTATTATTTGGATGCAATATTTGATTTATTGATACTTACAATTCGTGCGACCAATTTAGAATAACCACCAGGGCCAAGCCTTTGTTACTCATGTTTTTCTTTTCTTTCCTTCATGGCCTTCGATGTGTCTAGAAAACTATGAAAATTTTTATATAGTTTATATGTTGCAATTTTGATGCAAAAATAAAGAGTAATAAACATATAATTACATTGTTGAAAGTATTGCATACCTTCTTGTGTCTGATGGTCCCTTCTCTTCTTTTCTTAAATCCTTCTCCTTTCCATCCTCCACTAAGGGCTTCCACTCCCTATTTGGAATCATTGGAGGGATCTCATACCTAGGGTTATTTTGTAGATGAACCCTATATTGGTCCCTAACATACTTGAGATACTGGCCAGTTTTCTTTAGGACCTCAGTTAGGTTGAAGGTCTCACTACCAAACAACCCAACTATGTGATTAATGAGATCATCTTTTAAATTTTGAATTTGACCATCACACCTTTTTATTATGGTGGAACCAAACATCTCCAATGAAATATCATTTAAATGTTCATAAAAAATTGTTTCCTACAAAACAATCATGCGATCATTCGTTTAAAAAGAATGATCTATAAGTAAATTTCAAATAGATTATATATAATATTTAACACATTTTTTAAATACCTGTGACCTTATCTATATTTATAGGAAGGATATCGTCGTACAACAAAAATGTAGCATGTAGTTTTCTCATGCTAGGACATGAGGTTACCTGGTAAATGTTTCTTGAGAACTAGCAAAAATAGTTTCTTCATCCACCCCATGAACATGTTCTGAACGTGTTGGCATGAGTTGGACACTAGAGTGTGCACTTACATCTATAATGGAGGGTGTCATGCTACGTGTGGCTGATTCTTCAGTCGAAAATAAAGGAGCATGAGATGGAGGTGGGGTCAAATGCTTATGTGATGACTCTCCAGGATCATCGCTAGTACCAACATCGACTTGACCACAGGTATGTGGATGAAAAAAGTCCTGTAAAAAAAACCATATTTTAGTTCATGACATATACAAGTACAAAATAAAAAATCCTAAGTGAATTTATCTTTTCATTAAATATCCTGAAACTTACAATGAAGGCCTGAGTTCTCTTGATCAAACAATCATTCTTTTCTCTAATCTCATCCATCTGTGGTTGGATGAATAACAAACAAAGGATTTATGTCTTTTATTTTTTAAAGGTCACATTTATCGTATGCAATGGGTCCTTGGAAATTACAATGTATGCATCACACAATAGCTCATACATGTCATGATCTATGGATTTCTCTATTATGACCCAATCACCCTGTTACAAAAAATATAGAAAACATTATCGTAACGAAACCAATAGACTAACATAAAAAAACATAATAATTAAACATATTGCTCATATTTAATTTGTATAGTTACAATGAGGTATACATGTTTCATAGAGGGGCCATCCACATCACAATTTCTATGTAAAATTCTAATCACAACAAGATATACTAGCTAATAATTTCCTCACTAGACAAGAATTTGGCTAAGTATGCATGTAACAATGTGAAAGAGGCACAATAACACAAACATGTGATACCAATAGCTGAAGTTTCTATTACGATCCAACATAAAAACATGTTAGGATCATCATTATATTACAATAGGATAAAATTGTTATCCTTTGGAGGCACTCAAGTGGCCTACATGTGTCAGTCTTAGATTGGACGTCAAACCCCCCTAGATTGACCAATAGTCTCTGAAATCACATCAAACAATCACGAATGGCAGATATGAACATTGGGATGGAATGAGTGGTCACTAATGATGTCGGGCCATGAGTGGTGGAGAGAATGGTGGCATGGAGGTGGAACAAAGTGGTCTAAAATCACCAAAAATAGGAAAAATATCCAAATACAATGCATGTGCACCACATGGTCAAACCCAGAGACAAAAATTAAGAGATGGGAATGCCCCTAAGGACAAAGTGGCCATAAAAAAGGTGCCTTATCTACTGTTCGACCAAAATGAGGGCACCAATGATGATTAATGGTCCAAAATGCTCAATAACCTTAGGAAAATATCATAACCTTGCTTGGACCAACTAATATAAGACTAAATGTGATGAGACTATGGTCCTTGGTGTAATAATTTTCTAACACCCCCCCTTAATCCTGACTTAGTGTATCCAAAATCAAAATGATTCCTTGGGAACAATGCCTCAAGTCACCTCTTGTGAGGATTTGAGTTACAACAAGATCTATGTTGATCCTAGAATTGTTATCATTTTTGGCAATTAAATTACTCATTTAAACATATGTTTTATTATCTTTTTGTATATTTATGTCACGCAGATCACTGTTTAGCTCAGGTATGTATGAATTTAAGGTTTATATGAAATCTATTTATTATTATCATTTTTATGATTTTATTAATTAAAATTGACATTATTAAAGCACATTTGATGTATTAATTAATTTATATATTTGTTTGCAGATTTTATTATTTGGGACAAATTAATAACAAGAATGCATTCATCCTGCCTTGCACACAGCACGTCCAGCTCGATGTCCAGCTTGTCATCCAGCCCTCTGTGCAAAACGCGTTGGTAGTTTTCCAGATGTTGAAACATGTTGCCATATACTGTAGTCCTGAAGCGCGCTAGAAAACATACACTTCATTTGCCCTAGATCGACGCCCAGTGTATCCAGCTCACATCTAAGGTTGTTGTTCATCTTTCTGTCCAGATCACTAACCAGACTGTGTGCTGTTGAGAATTAATTTCAGGTATTTAAAATGTGAAACATCCTGCAAACGTCCCGTCGTCCACGTGTCTGGGTAATGGAGCTCGTGTTCTAGATAATCCACCAACTTGCCGCCTCCTTTTTGACACCTCGCCTGTTGATCACGCGCTGGGTTGATGTGTTAACCTACATTCTAGAAAACTCATCGCGCGTTCTCCTCTATTCTCCACTAGTTCACGTTTGCGCTGAAGAAGGACCCGTGCGCCACATCTAAAGACATGTTGCGCTGAAGAAGGAGCCTGTGTGTACGTTGTCCAGTGAAGAAGACCAGAACTGTGCTGAAGAAGGGAAGATCCTATGCGTTGGCCTGTGATCTGTTATGTGCCTTTATAGTCGACTAAATTTAGAGTGCAATCAACCACTAAAGGATCGACTTGCTCATCTCTGTAAACTATTATATATATCAGTCTCTGTGTGAGAGCTCAGTTAGCTAGAAGAGTTAGAGAATCGGAGAGTTAGGAGCGAATTCACAGTTTACCAGTTTGTTCTTGAGTACATTGTATTTTTGTTCCATTGTCTGAATAAAGAGATATATGTGTTGTTGTTGAAGATTGCATTTGAGTAGAAGTTAGCCAGGCACCACCCCTGATTGCTAAGAGGGCCCCTCATCAACCAGAGGTTTTTTTTTTTTTTCTTTTCTTTTGTTGTAGTTAGTTTTGTTTCCAGTTAGTTGTATTATTTCACTTGTTTTTTGTAATGCTTTTTTATTTCCAAAATTAAGTAGCTAGGCTACGTGCATTGTTTGCTTTTGAATCCATTTTCAGTCATTTCATTTCTAGTTTTTGGTTCAATTTATTTACAAGTAAATAGAATAGATTGCTTTTAAATTCAGTTATGTCTATTTTCTGTTATTAGTTTATGCAATTTAAATTTCAGTTTATTAACATGCAATGGTTTCTTTATGTTTATGTTTATGAATTTGTTTAAGTTCATGTCACTGATAAATTTGCTTAATAAGTAGGTTTACTTATTGTCTTTGTGTATTAAATATGCATCTGCATGAATTCAGCTGAAGATTAGATCATTTAGGATAATTTTTATTATTTTAACTGTACATACTATCATTCGGACATCCTGTTTAAACTGCCATTCGACCACCCCTTTCAGACCCACAGTTCAGTTTGTCATTCAGCCCTTAGTTTCGTTTTTAGTGTTTTTAAGTATTTTGAGATTGTTTTTAGTTATGTTTTGTTAATGTTTGAATTATGTTTTGACTGAGATAGTTAGATAATAGTTTTATCTAACCTTGAAGTTAAAGTTAGAGTGTTTTAGGTTATTTATTAAAGTTTTATCATTTTCCTTACTTCTTTTCTCCTTGAATATGTGTTAAGCTATGTTATGCTTTTGTTTCTTGAATATTGTTTCTGATTTCTTTTTACTAGTATATTGTTTTGTGTTTATGCCTTTGGATTGATTTATCCTTTGCATATAAATTTAGTGTTATATGTGTTATCCTTCGTATGTTTTTAGGTTGTTCTTTTTTTCGTTGTGTGATTGTTGAAAGAGACTTGTATGACATAGTTAAAAAACATTCCTATTAAGTTTTCTACTTGTTTCTTTCTATTTAATTTTCTTTATTAAGTTTTCTACTTGTTTCTTTCTGTTTAATTTTCTTTATTAAGTTTTCTACTTGTTTATTTCTATTTAATTTTCTCTATTAAGTTTTCTATTTGCTTATTAATTAGGTTTTCCCTGCATCTTAGTTTCCAGTTTAAAGATTAGTTGTTAATAGTATCATTTTCAGTTTATCAATTATTTAGTTTAATATTTTGTCCCGGTTTAATTAATTCAATAGTCGAATTCTTAGGAGTTTGACTCGATTTTTCATTTTAAAAGATCTTTCGATCTTTTATTTGTTAAAATATTTCCACGACACTATAAGAACCCCTCTACCTTTGCATTTACTTTGTGTCAACTTTAAGACTATAAATCTTGGTCGATAATTAAAGATTAGGTGAATTAATTTAGACATTATAACACCCAACAATCTAGGAGCGCAAGAGACTCTCACAAATCGAGTTAGTTGCAAAAACCAACAAAAAAGCTTGAAAGAGGAACAAATTTACACACACATGTGAACATAAAGTGGATATTATTCAACTGTCTAACATCCAAATGTGTTAAGAACATGTATATATTACATCTAGATAAATTCGTGATGCTTAGGAAGCCAAATCTGAATGTAGATGTGACATGGCCAAAATTGACCTCAATCCCCCCTAGGTGGACCAATCAAGCTCCAAATCACACCAAACAATCACGAATCCTTATGTGAACATGGATGAAGTGTGGTGGGGAAATAAATGACTCAATGTGACAATAAATGCTCATAGGAGATCCAAAATGGACAAAAATACACATTAATGCCCCCTAGTCAAACCCATATCACCCAAATCAAGGATGTAGTGCTCCAAGGAATTAAATGAGGGAACACATGTGCTGGTTTGACCAACTATAGCACTGGTGCATGTGTGAAAGGCCTGAAAATAACCAGGTCACCTCCTAGACCAAATTCCCTAAGTCTAAACCATAGCAATTTAATGCTAAAAAGCAAATGAAATTGAATAAAGTTATAAACCAAGGTACTAAGTATTGGATTAATGTTTTAACAACCCCCCTTAACCATGACTTAGTGCAACTCGTCAAAATATTATTGGAGGCATTGGAAACAAAGGCTTAAGTCACCTCATTACAAACATAAATTTTATTTGTCCATGTAAAATGAGGAAAAGAGGAAAACCTCATAGGAACGAAACCTCCCATAAAAAATGAAGATGGGGCTGAAAACCTGTAAGTGAATGGCAGCCATCACGATCCATCACTCACTCATACTGTCATGCACTAAGCCCAAAACGTAGTGCATATGGATCTATTTGTGCTTAGTCCTCTGCCTATGTACTGGATCTGTATATATCTTGATGGAACTTTTATTGTCACACTAAATGGTAGTGGGTGAATCAAATGCAACATCAAGCTTTCGAAGAATACCTTGTAACCACACACATTGTGTGGTTGCATTCACTGCTCCCCTGTATTCGGCCTCAACTGAAGAAAGAGAAATTGTGTGTTGTTTCTTACTAGACCAAAAAATGGGACCATCAAAAAGCATAAAAACAAAACCTGAAGTGGAATTTCTGTCATTGGGATCTCCATCGCAATCCAAATCAGAAAATACAACTAGTTCTAGTGAAGAACTAGCTGCATAGTGTACCCCGAAACTATTTGTTCCCTGAACATATTGAAGGATATTTTTGGCTTCCTTCCAATGGACCTCATGTGGCTGCTACATATACCTTGCTACAACACTAACAACATAAGATGAATCAAGTCTGGTATGTGTAAGGTACATCAAACTACCAACTAGATGCATGTAAAATGAGCAATCTACCAAAGGAGAATTACCAAATTCACCTAGTTTTATGCAGAAAGAAATGGGAACTTGGCTGGCTTACAATCAACCATTTTGAACTTTATTAGTAGGTTTGAAGCATACTTATGTTGGCTAAGCATGATGCCTCTTTTATATTTCTCAATTTCCAAACCCAAAAATTGTTTTAGCAATCGTAGATCAATCATTGCAAACTCATTGTGTAGAGATTCCTTAATTGATCCAATTTGTTTGGTGCAACTCCCTGTAATTAATAGGTCATCCACATACAGTACAATAACCTGCAATACATCATCATTTTTCTGCAAATACACATTTGGATCAGACTTGCATTGAATGAAACCAATTGAGAGCAAAAAACTATCCATTTTAGCATACCAAGCCCTTGGGGCTTGCTTGAGCCCATAGAGTGACTTCTTCAACCTGGAAACAAGTGAAGGATCCTCTCAGAAAGCTCTAGGTCGCTGCATCTTGATCTCTTCTTGTAGTTAACCATGGAGGAATGCACTCTTCACATCCATGTGTGAACCTCCCAACATTTACTAGCAACAATGGCTAGAACTAGCCTAATTGAATCCATCTTTGCAATCGGTGCAAAGGTCATGGTGTAGTCCACCCCTTGCACTTGAGAGAACCCCTTGGAAAATAATCTTTCCTTTTAATTAATATCATAACCATGTGCATAACTTTTGGTTCTAAAGACCCACTTACATTGCACAATCTTCCTCTTGGGAGGCAAGGGAACCTATTCCCATGTTTCATTCTCTTGGACAGTAATTGAATTAATATTGCATGGATGATTGCCACCTTGGATCATGACAAGATTTCTGATATCACGGTGGATCAGATCCAATAATCATATAATAGTGATCAGCAAGAGCAATTTCACTTGCATAAGAAGCATTGTGAAATTGGGATCTTGTTCTCCTAGGATCTAGAAGATTGCCTGCTAGATCCCCAACAACTTGTATGGTTTTCTCATCCCATTTGGGCCTTGAAGGCGATACATGTACATAAATTTCATCTTCAGGTATGTAATTATCAGAATTATGAGAAAAATCAGAGTTTTAATCATCACTTACATCATCATGGTGTTGGGGAGAAGAGAATTCCCCCGGTGCTAGCTCAAAATATGGTATGATCTCCTCTTCGAATTGCACACTCCTCTCAATGGAAGTTTTATGTATGGATGTATCAAAGAGCTTATAACCCTTTGTTTCTTCACCATAACCAACCATGACACATTCTTTACTCTGTGGCTGCAATGCCTTCCTCTTTTCTGATGGAATTCGAGCCCATGCCCTTGAGCCAAAAATTATGAAATGTGAGACATTTGGTTTGTGGCCAAACCAAGCCTCATAGGGTGTTTTCTCTTTGAATGATTTATGTAAATCCCTATTCTAAACATATGCAGCACAATTTATGGCTTAATCCCATATCTTAGGACTCAAGTCCTTTTCCTCAATCATGCATGTATCCATCTCTTTGAGAGCCCTATTTTTCCTCTCTGCCGCACCATTTTGTTGTGGTGTGTAGGGGACCAGATGTTGCATTTGGATGCCACATTCCTCACAAATATGCTGAAGATTTTTATTGACATTATTTACCATTATAGCTCGTAAGTATTTTTATCTTATTCCCATTTTGGCTCTCCACTAAGGCCTTCCAAATATTCAATGTCTCAAAGACTTCATATTTTAACTTAAGGAAGTACATCCAACAAAACCTCGAGTAATCATCTATGAAAGTGAGAACATACCTTTATCCTCCATACGAGGGAGTGGGAAGGGGACCAATGAGATTTGAATGTACCAATCCAAGTGTTTGTGTTCCTCTCCTTGCCTTCCCCTTCTCATAGATGCACTCTAGATGCTTTCCCACTACACAACTAATGCATGCACCATTGGAAGATTTGATGGGAGGAAGCCTTTCCACCAGGTCATCCTTGTTCAGTGCTTGAAGGTATTTGTATTTCATGTGTCCAAATATTTCATGCCATATATTGGAGGTCTCATTGGCATGACATAGGAGCACTTTCCCTACGGAATTAGGAAGAAATTTTCAGAACTTATACATTCTAGATTGGTGATATGCATACCCTAATTCCACACCTTTGTTGGAGGAGATTTCTGCTATCTCTACTAAGTCAGGATTAAATGTTACTCTCTTGGCTTCTCATGTATGTGTAATTTGGTATACTGACAAAAACATTTCTGCCAAATCAGGTACACAGAGGACATAATTGAAATATACATGCTCAAGGTCGATCCTGCCAACTCCCTTGGTATGGATCTCAAAGTCATTTCCCATTCGAACAACTGGGCCACTATTCGAATGCATGGAAGAGAAGAGATATTTGAAAGAGTCCATATGCCTATATGCTCCTGAATTAATAATGAATATGGAGGCATTAGAATAACCCGCTACTAAGGCATGACATTTCTCCTTGTTCTTAGAACTTGAGCTGCCATCTTTCTTCCTTGCGCCATCAGGGACAGGGATGTTATTTTTCTCTAGTAGATGTGCCATCATGTCAATGGTATTCTTCATGCAGGAGCTCTCTAGATGCCATCCCTTGTGGCAATAGGTGCATTTGGTTTTCTCCTTTCCCTTCGTGTCCTTATCCTTTGAAGGATTCAAACCCTCATCAGGTTTCTTGGGTATGTCTAAATTCTTGTTCTCTCGTTGTTTCAAATGCTTTGCCTTCTACTTGCTTTTGGAGGCATTCTAGACACCAACATCCAAGGATTTATCCTTGCTTTCTTTGATTGTGCCCATATGAACTATCTTGTCCTTCTCCTGGGTTGGGGACTCCATGAAGCTTTCTAGTGTAGGCATTTGCCAATTTCGAATGGTTAGCTTGCCAGAAAGGAATGTGCTAACCAACACTGAGTATTATGGCCCCAAATTCGAAAGGTTGATAGTATTAACTATTCTTCCTTCTTCTCAAATCCACACTTCTTGATTTGAAGTACTAGAGACTTGATTTTGGTGAATAACTCCTGGATCGTGTCAAAATGTGCCTGGCTCGGGCTAATGAGCTCGTTTTCAAGCCGGTGTCCCCTCAAATCATCAATTTTCCCAAAGAGAGATTTGAGCTTCTGCCACACCTCATTTGGGATTGTTAAAATATCAACATGAAATAGAATATCTTTCAAAATGCTTAGACACAACAATCCAAAGGCCTCATCAAGTCTATTGAATTATTTCGACTTCTCTACTGCAGAGTTTGGTTTTAATTATGTACCCATGGTGACCCTGTAGAGACCCTTAGATCTTAGTTGGATGACCATCTCATCCTTCCATTCGAATTAATTTCATGGAGTGAGCAATATTTGGTTTGCCTCTATCTCTGATTGCGCTAGTGGTGACATTTTGCTGATAGTATCTGCAAAAACACTCAACTTTTATCTAGAAAATATTTCAAAATGTAGCTCAAACACTCAATATTGATCTGTAACTCCAATAATATCTGATACCATGTGATAATTTGATCTACATCAAGATCTAGGAGTGCAAGAAATTCTCACAAATCGAGTTAGTTGAAAAAACTTGAAAGAGGAACAAATTTACACACTCATGAACACAAAGTGGATATTATTCAACTATCTAACATATGAATGTGTTAAGAACATGTATATATTACATCTGGATCAATTCATGAGGCTTAGGAAGCCAAATATGAGTGTACATGTGACATGGCCAAAATTGACCTCAACCCCCCCTAAGTAGACCAATCAAGCTCCAACTCAGCCCAAACAATCATGAATCCTCATGTGAACATTGTTGAAGTGTGTTGGGGAAATAAATGACTCTCAATAATGCATGGGTGAGAAAATAGGGGTACATGGGAGGCTCAATGTGTCACTAAATGCTCCTAGGAGATCCAAAATAGACAAAAATACACATTAGAGCCCCCTAGTCAAACCCAAATAACCCAAATCAAGGATGTAGCACTCTAAGGCATTAAATGAGGGCACACATGTTATTAGTTGACCAACTATAGCACTGGTGCATGTGTGAAAGGCTTGAAAATAACCAGCTCACCTCCTAAACCAAATTCCCTAAGTCTAAACCATAGCAATTTAATGCTAAGAATCAAATGAAATTGACTAAGGTTATAAAACAAAGTGCTAATTATTGGATTACTGTTCTAACACCTCTTACAATATTATTAGTCCATATAACCAAGGTAAGGAGGAAAACCTCAAGGGAATAAGCCTCCCCTCAAAAATGGACATGAAGGAAAATCTTAAGTAATATCAGTCTTCACCATGTATCACCCACCCCAAGGAGTGATATAAAGTAGGTTCATGTATTCTCATCAAAAATCTTAGTGAATATGTCAATGGTCTTCTCAGAAGATGGACAATACTGTAATGATATAATCTGGTCATGCACCAAGCTCCTGCTGTAGTGCATGTGTATCTCTATGTGCTTTGTCCTCTATCTCTATACTGTATTTGTATAAATATTGATTGCACTTTTATTGTCACACCAAATGATAGTGGGTCAATCAAATGCAAATCCAAGTTCTCCAAGAATGCCTTGCAATCACACACATTGTGTAGCTGCATTCACTGCTCCTCTATACTCAGCCTTAGTTGAAGATAAGGGAATAGTGTGTTTTTTCTTGCTTTCCCAGAAAATAGGACCATGTGCAAGCATAAGTACATAACATTAAGTGTACTTTCTATGACTGTTATCTCAAGCTCAATCTAAATTAGCAAATCCAACAAATTCTAGTGAAGAAATAGTTGCATATTGTATCCTGAGATGCTTGGTTCCTTGCACATAATGCAATATCCTTTTGGCATCCTTCCAATTAATATCAAGAGGCTCTTGCATATATATAGAAACAACATCTATTGCATAATCCAAATTAGTTCGAGAGTGTGTGCGATCCAATAAGCTCCCAATTAGTTTCCTATACAATGAGTTGTCCACCAATGGTGATGAACCAAAATCTCCTAGTTTTACTCCTGAGAAGAAGGGACAATTAGCAGCCTTGCATTCAACCATTTTGAACTTTTGTAATAGGTCTTAAGCATATTTTTATTGGTTGACCTTGATACCTACATCATATTGCTCAATATCCAACCCAGGAAATTGTTTCAACAATCCTAGGTCAGTCATGGAAAATAAACTATGCAATGAAGAATTAACTAAACATATATCAACAATGCAACTTCGAGTAATCAAAATATCATGAACATACAGTACAATTATCAAGATAGAATCACCAAAATGCTGCAAATACACATTAGGATCAGATTTGGGGAAGAAACCTCCCGCAATAAATAATGAAAATGCACAATATAACAGAAATAAAAAAACACATAAGGAATTTATTGATCACATGCCATTTCAAGGGGGAAACCTTCTTTGAGAAATATTAATACAAATAACTTGTTTGAATTATTGACCCATTGATCTACAGACAATGAGAGCAATTGAAAGGTAGAATTATGCAGTGGAATATCAAGAACAATGTACACCGAACAAGACAAATTTGAGACAAATCCGATAAGAATTGATCCATTAATTACAACATTAATCTTCATTATTCCCAGCAATATACAATAGTGTTACAACAAGGATAATTTGAATCATGTGGATAAGATTCGAATCTACCAACTAAACCTCTTTGATTGGTTAACTAGGAGTGTCTAAATCATTTCATGGGAGCCACTAGTCTAACTCTAGATAACTAAATCAGTTTGACAATCAGTTAAACTAGTGAAACCAGTTAAAATGACAAGGTAGGTGAAAAAGGGAACCACTTCCCCATGCAGCCATGCAAAATTGGCAGCATACTAACTGAGAGTGATCTAACTCAATGTAACTGAAGGTTGACTCAACATAACTAGTTACCTACCACAACCAACTTGTTAGGATTATTAATCCTCCCTTGTCCAATTTGGTCATATGTCTAAATCAGGGGGTCATGTGTAAATCAAGATCCCATCCAGTCTATTTTTAGTCACTAGCACTATTGGGTCTACTTTACCTAATTGGGGCACATGTACCAGTTACTAAAGTGTGGGGAACACTAATTGAGGCCAACTACCACTGATTGCACTTGCATGCATCAGTTTAGGAGCCTCCTAGATTAATCTCTACAATTTAGGAGCCACTGGGAGTGTCGATACCAACCTTCATCAGTTGGGTTCAGTTAGTGACTAGTCAAGCTGAGTTAGGAGTCAGTTACATTTAGTTCTAGTCCTCTACATTTAGTTAGCACTAGGTTTCCATGGTTGCATGCATAAGAGGCGCATTTCTCACCTACCATAGTCATTTAGCCTCAGTTAACATTGAATTAGACACTTGAGTTGTGTTTTAGAACTCCATTGAACTCCGATAATGGTTTAGACAAGGTCAGTTAACTATGTCCATAGATCTATGTGCTCAATTTAATATGGTATCAGATCCTCGGCGGACAAGGCACCTCTCCTCCTTAGATCTCCAGCTGGATCATTTTTGAGCAAAATTACTCCTTCCAGTACTGCACCAGAAGCGAAGAATTTACCACTTAATATCCCAAGTTAAGAAATTGTTGATCAAGCTTCTTGATCAACTATGTCGGGTGTGAAGGAAATTCCAAAAGTGCAGACTATTAACCTTATTTTGTATGTTTGATTGTGTGATTTATAAGTTATCATCTCCTCTCATAGCATTCGCTACAGCAGCTCAGTCCTCTCTACTGCATTCAAAATGTTCCCTCAAATGGAGCAGCTTCACCTCCTTCAACTACCACCAGTGGAAAGAAGACATGGAGAGCTTCCTTTGCACCAAGTTGCTCTTCAGACTCACAGAATAAACAGAGGCAGTGCCAATTCTTAATCATGACAAAGAAAAGTACTTGAACAGGCTTGGTGAAGCTCATGGATACTTGTTCCTCTTAGTCTCTCGAGATCTTCGTTTCCACATCCAAGGATTGAATAATCCCAAGGAGATTTGGAACAAGCTTGCTTCCTTATTTGATACGAAGGATGAGATGAGGTTCCATGAGCTACAAAATGAACTAATATCTCTTAATCCATCCAACTTCGAAACACTGAATGATTTTTTCACAAAATTCAAGAACCTGATATACCAATTGAAGCAATGCAAGGTGGAGAAGGAGGATGATCAGCTCATCCTTTCCATTCTCTCAAAACTCAGTGTAGACTACTTAGTATTTGTATCAAATTTTTAATCAGTGAGGATAACTAATCCGAATTGGAAGATGCCCACTCTTGATGCTTTCATTGCATCTCTAACTTATGAGCATGACAAGTTGATCCAAATGGGGATCATTTGATATTCTAGAGATCAAGCACTGGTTGCGAGGACCTAAGGGAGTGAATGATAAAGGGAATCGAAGAGATAAGTCTCATGTGAAGAAAGAGTAGTCAAATGAGCCTTCAGGTTCAAAGAGAAGCAAGAAGAATGGAAAAGGCAAGGTTCTTTGTTCTTACTGTGGAAGGAGATTTCATTCAAAAAGATCCTGTATGAGAAGACAAATTGATGAAATGAATCTTCTTTTGAAGAAACATAACATCGATGCACGTTCTAGTGCAAGGAAGGATGACTCTAAAGAACAAGATGAAGAACATCAAAGGAAAGGCCATTCATTGTAGGCTTGTTGTTCAACAACGCAAGTCTTTCTCATTGATTCTAGAGCTTCCAATCATATGGCTACTTCCAGAGAATCATTCTCTTCCTTACAGTACTTTGATGGTCCTAGTGTTCAGATGGGAAATAACAGTCAAATTTGAACCAAAGGGAAGGGTTCTATCAAGCTTTAACTTGGAAGATTCAAATATGTGCTCTATGTTCCCTACCTAGCTTCAAACCTGTTATATGTATACCAGATGACTCATACTGGCTCTCCAAAGTGAGTGATCTTTGGTCCTGACTCAGTGGAGATCACAAATATCTCTACTAGGAACATAATAGCAAAAGGTGTTGCAAATCATGCCTCCAAAGCATATGAGTTCTCACACTTCATGTCTCCTTCAGAACTAGTGCACTCTTAGCAGCCACTTGCAAGGGAAGGTAAAATCATTTCATCTACTTCTTTTGCAGCTTCTACTAGTGTTGCAGATCCAGCTATATCAGTTTATGATATTGAGGTTCAAGGTGATTTAGATCCAGATCCAGTCCCTACTTCCAAACTAGAAGCTAGGAAGATGACTGGAAACCCACCTGACACTCAGAAAGGAAAGACCCTTGTGCTATGTGATGCAATATTACCTCCTTTAGATAGATGCAATAGACTCCCTGTAAGATGCTACATGGAAAAGGATTAATCTCAGTACATTCAGAAGAATAGAGCTGATCATACACATCTTCATCCAGCAAGAGACAAAGGTTACATTCCTCCTTCCTTCCATCATCATTTTGGGAGAAGAAAGAAAAGTCTACATGCCAGGCCCCATAATACCTATGCACATAACACCATTCATGCTGCTTCGCTACATCACAGAGATGAAGGTTGCAGCAACATATTTCCAAGTTTTTCAAACTTAAATCCAGATTCTATTTGCTTAGATAGAGGGGGGGATTTTTTCCCAAGTGGTTTTTTCTCCAACTCCTTGTATTAAGCAGTTGCTTTACTTTACTTGATGTAATGGGTGACCTATGGTAATACTATACCAAGGCCCACATATTGTCCAAGTTAGCATCCAGGGGGGGTGTTAGGATTATTAATCCTTCCTTGTCCAATTTGGTCATATGTCTAAATCAGGAGTCATGTCTAAATCGGGATTCCATCCAGTCTATTTTTAGTCGTTAGCACCATTGGGTCTACTTGGCCTAATTGGGGCACATGTTCCAGTTACTAAAGTGTGGGGAACACTAATTGAGGCCAACTGTCATTGATTTCACTTGCATGCACCCGTTTAGGAGCCTCCTAGATCAATGTCTACAATTTAGGAGCCACTGGGAGTGCCAATACCAGCCTTCATTAGTTGAGTTCAGTTAGTGACTAGTCAAGCTGAGTTAGTAGTCAGTTACATTCAATTTAGTCATCTACATTCAGATAGCGCTAGGTTTGCATGGCTGCATGTAGGAGAGGCGCATTTCTCACCTACCACAGTCAGTTAGCCTCAGTTAACATTGAATTAGACACTTGATTTGTGTTTTAGAACTCAGTTGAACTCCTATAATGGTTTAGACAAGGTCAGTTAACTATTGAGTCCTCCGATAATGATTTAGAAANCAAGTAGAGTCTAATCAATTCGAATTTCCTCATGTGGATTCGAATTGCTTGTGGCTATTTAGCCATTGTACTTCATTGTAATTATTATCTAATTACTTTTTGATTGATGAAATCATTCACAGTTGCAAGCCATTTTTGCACTGTTTCATTCTTGAATTGCTGAGTAAATTGTGTGATCTATCTTGTGAGTTGTGTGTTTGTCCACAAATCTATGTGCTCAATTTAATACAACTGATGGAGGTTGTCAGTGGCACTCAGAGTGGCTCTTAAAATGCAGGGAATGGTCTTAAAGGCACTTAAACTCATGCATGAACATGCAATAAGTGGTATTTAACCTCTATATGTGTTCCCCATACTCTAGTACTGTAAATATGTCTCCCTATGCTAGACAAGATGATCAATAGACTATATATGGACAAGGGAGGATTATAATAATCCTAACACCCTCCGTTAATCCCGAATTGGACAAATTTGGGCCCTGACAACTAGGACAAAAGCCACCCATACAATCTAATGAAAAAAAAGGGTTGCTTAATAAACTAAGGAAAATGAGGAAAACCTCATGGGAAAAATGACCCCTCATAATAGGCAGGAACATGAAAGACAAGCCATACTTAAGAGAAAATTTTCCTCTTTGGGTAATAACTTGAAAAAATGTTTTGCTACAATTTGCAACACTATGCAACAACATGGTTCTTCTGTGTAGTAACATCCTGAATCTATGCATTCAAACCTCTCAATGTTCTTCTGATATGATCTACGAAACTATTTCTTCTTCCTGGAGGAGGAATAGCATGATCAGTTTTGTTCTTCTGTGGGCCAAATGGTTGATCATTCACTATCATCAATGATCACTTTACTAGAATTTTGTTTCGCCACTCTATAGATAGTGAAGCTGTGTGAGAGAGTGCAACATGCTCATTCTGATACTAGGACGTGGTTCTCCTTCTGTCTTCTGGATTCCCATCTCCATCCCCAACTACTTCAATGAGATTTTGGGCCCATTTAGGCTTATGCCACTGATTTGGAATGGGATATGGATCTGGATCTACATTCTCATGAGGGACAACCTAAATCTCAAGATCATGTTTATCTTGTTCCTCTTCATATGAATTTGAAACATGTGAAAAAATATCACCATCAAAAGGAAATGGAAGAGTGTTTATACCTCCTTGTGCTTCAAAATGTGGTAAATCATGTTGATGTATTTGTAAATTTGGAATGTATTCACTTGTATATATTGTATTTCATTGATCTCTGATGCTCCTATCGGGAGAATCACTTGTATTTCCTTGTACCCTAATGTTCCTATCAGGATAATTACTAAAAGTCATGAGGTACTCCCCTCCGTTGTAAGTCAGGTCATTAGTACCCTAGTTGTGCTAACTTGAGCCTACATAATTGAGTTAGGATTAATCGAGCCTATGTAACTGAGTCAAATATAAAGTGAACGAAAGAATATAAACAGAGAGTGATCCTCTCTATTTGACACACACACTCACTCAACTGGGGTGCATGAGTGAGAAAGGAAGTGCTCACACAAGTGAGAGAGAGAACAGCTATTGGAGATCATCTCTTTTGTCTTTGGGTTTTACTGCTGCCATTGGTGCTCATTCTATCTCTGAGGAATTTATAGGTTTTTCTACTTTATGTTTTCCCCGAGGAAAATTCTTTGTGTCTCTTGTCTCTTGTGATTATTGTTGTGCATATTATTATCTCATATAATATCCCAAGATCATATTAGTTAAATGATAAAAAACTAACATGGTATCAGAACCAACCTGAGAAGAAGACACTATGCAGTTGCAGAATCTAGGGATTCTTACTTTTTGGGTATCTCTCCACAATCCATCAGCAAAAGGATGCTAGGATAACTCTCCATTGAAGGGTGCATCTTTCTGTCGAAGCAGAATTTGATTCCGGGCATTTTCAGTTTTTGTTGCAGGAAATTAGGGATTTTCAAAGAATTGGAATTTTTGAGTGATCCCAGCATAGGATTTCTCTCCTCCTAAAAATCAAAATTTAGAGACCAAGGTTGAGACTTTTGGTTGGGTAAAACTCCAGGAAATTCAAACCCTAATTTGACCCCAGGCCTGAAAAACCCTAAAATACTAAAAATGGTAGTTTTGGTACATTTGATATATATTGGGATTGAATAAGTCTCAGGGGCCGAAATTTTCATAGGCCAAAGATAAAATCCTGATGTACCCTGTGTAAAAATTTCATCCTCAGTTTCGCTATATTTTGGGAGATATGATTCCTCCAAATGAGGGTTCCATCCTCTTCCAGGATTCATTCCTAAACAAGACACCTAGGGAGAATTGATATATCTTGGCTACGAAGGCCCAAATGAAAATTTGTAAGATGTTCTAGATAGGGAATAGACTGTACTTTCTGTGGTAAAAGGTTTGGACCCTGAAGGTGAAATATTGACACCGTGGAGGTCATACAAGTTCGCTATACTAAACAGTCCTGAAACAAGTCACCTTGGGAAAACTCTCATAAGTCCCAATTGGAGAAACCAATTCTGCTCAAAACTGTGGTGTTGGAAATATGATAGGAAAGGATACCCCAATACGAGGTTGCAGACATATAGGAGTATAAATTTTGGATATACCATAGAAACAATATCAGGAATTTCTTCATAAGAAATTGGAAAACTAGGGCTTCCTGTTTCGGGAGCTTCCCTCCACTGTTTTCAGAAAATGAGTACATTGGACAGCTCACCTTAAAGAGGAACATATTTCTATCCAATCCAAAGTTTGAAATTCCAAGTTTTTAACATTAGGGTTTCTCTAACAAACCCTAGATCATCTAGTTCTGGAACCAGGACATACACCTAAAATCGGTAAGATCTAATCTTTTGTATTTCCATTTGAGGTTCTCAGTTAAAATGTCTCATCACACCAGCCTGATGAAGCTTGGTGAAGATGACAAATTCCAAGCATGGAAGTATAGTATCTCACTGATTCTTGAAGAAAATGAATTGGACATCTACATAAGTGGAGAGGTTCCAGTTCCAAAGGGAGATGAGGCTAAAGCCTTACACAAGAAGAACTTGGTCAAGGCCAAGAAGATAATTACTAATTCAATTATGGATCACCTTATACCACAAGTGTCTTCCCTAAAGACACCTAAAGAGATGGTTGATTCCTTGACCAAGCTATTTGAAGGGAAGAACATAAATCAGAAGATGAATTTGAGAAACCAATTGAAGAATGTGAATATCCAGAATGCAGAGACCATACAGTCATGCTTTATAAGGGCCTCTCAAATCAAAGAACAACTTGAAGCAGTAGAAGAAGAAGTGGAGAATGCAGAAGTTGTGATTCATTCATGGCCTCCCAGGATCATGGGATTGATTCATTCGAGGAAAGTGTGCTAGAAGCAAGTGATTACTTTCAGTGGAATCTGGGAAGAGCACACACATGATGAAGCTGAAAGAAGGAGTCTACCCACGAAAAAAATAAAGATAATTATTCAATTGGAATTTCATGATATTGTTTTGTTATACATTTGTTTATATTGAGTTGACGTATTATGCATGATAGAATGTTTGCATTAATGACAGTATACTACTAATATGAATGTGATGGGTACGTAGCTCACGGTGCTATACAACTCTCCATTGCTACTTATCTAGAATGAAACCTCTTTGCTGACATATTGGATTAGTGCACAATCTCAATGATGTCTTGTTAGAGATGGAAGGCATCTAGAAAGTTTCCATGAGATATGGATGAATGTTGTATTGGCTAAAATAGTTGCATGATTATATCTTTATGCATAAGAATTTACCATTATGAATATGCATTATGAAATGTTTCTAATCATACAATTGGTGCATTTTACTTGTAGTAAAGATCACGTACAATCGCCTACAAGAAAAGAAGGATAAGACTTGTTCCGAAGAACAAGTGATGACAGTTCAAGATTCACTCTAATAATCCAAAATGAAGAATGATGACTAGAATGTGATATCGAGGACCTAAAGGGAAGTCTGTAGTATCTTCCATATGGATCTGCAAGATCTAGCATGTAGTAGATGGCAACATCATGGGATACAAGGAAAGATTCGTAGCATGAGGCTTCTCATGGAAAGAAGGCATAGACTACGAAGAGACATTCACAGCCACTGGAAGTGAAGACACATAGGAAGACTCATGTGTGCAAATTAAAGAAGGCCTTGTACGAGCTCAGAAGACACCCATGGGATAACACATACATGAGGAGATTGAAGATCACCTATAGTGATGAAAATCTTAACCTTTGCTACAAGGTTGAAGATGAAATCCTATAGAGGATTACAAGCTCACAGATGGGTGCGAGAAGAATTTTTGAAAAGGTTCAAGATAGAGGATCTTGGTATCCAGTGACCCTAGATGGATACATAGAATATTAGTAGCAGAGGAAGCTACTTGTCACTTTGATACAAAATGTTTCAATGCATAGAGTACAGAAGGAAGAGGGAGAATGATGCTCCGCTTCATAGGGAGTGACTGCAGAAGATCTTGAGGTTTGACATGGTACGACAGGATGGACAGATTACTGATGACTATAAGCTTTACTGAGAGTAAAGTGGATTCCAACCTTTACTTCAAGGTTGAAGGTGGAAGACCAGTGATGCTCCTATTATATGTCGATGACTTGTTCCTGACAAAAAAGAGGATCTCATTAAAGTTGCAAGGAGACTTGTTGCCGAGTTTGAGATGAAAGACTTGGGTATGGGTATTACTTTCTAGGCATGGAGGTGTGGCAGAATACATATGAAACCTTCCAGGACAAGGGAAGTATGCAATGGATGTCTTGAAGAGGTTCGGGATGATGGACTGCAAAGCCATGACCACACCTATGGCATCGAAACTGAAGCTACTGAGTGATGCTTCATTAGGGACGGTTGATGCCACGATGTATCGTCAGATGATTGGGTCATTGATGTAACTGACAAATACGATACCAGATATTTTCTTTCCTGTGAACACATTGAGCCAGTTCCTGACGGATCCGAGACATGTTCACCTGATGGTTGCAAAGCATCCAATGAGGTACCTGAAGGGTACAACTGATTATGGGCTCAAGTATGAGGTGAATCAGAAGAATAACCTAGAGGTTTATGTGGATTCGAATTGGGAAGGAAGAGCCATTGAGAGGAAGAGCACTTCGGGGTGTTGCTTCAATATGGGATTAGGTACGATCTCTTGGTTTAGCAGGAAGGAGTCCTGCATGGCACTGAGAACAACCGATATAGGAGCAGTGAAGCTCCAGTATGTGATCCATATCAAGATCTCTCGAAAGAGGGAGTTCTAGCATAACCAGTGAGACAGGTTGCCTGAGCATAAAATCCTGGTGAATCTTGTAGGTGGCTCAGACCTAAATAGTCCTATAGGTTGTCCTTGGATGTAATCAGTCCTGGTGAAGCTCACAGGTTATCCTTAGATGTAATCAGCCCTGATGTAATTCTATGCTAGAAATTGCTAGAGTGAAGTTTTAGTACTTCAGGGAGAAGCTTGGTGTTCTCCAGATCGAGGTTCCCTCCAAGCGAAGGTGATGAGTCGGAGAGCCTTTCTGACATGGTAGGATTGGTTCCTTCTATGGTTAGATATAAGTGCAGGATCCCTTTTGACATGGCAGCAATTTGGGCCTCCCATGGTAAAATGTAAGAGCAGAGCCTTTCTGACATGGTGGCAGGTTGGGCCTCCCATGGTCAGATGTAAGTGCAGAGCCTTTCTGACATGGTTGTTGGATGTGTTCCTCCCATGGTCAGATGTAAGTGCAGAGCCTTTCTGACATGGTTGTTGGATGTGTTCCTCCCATGGTCAGATGTGAGTGCTGGGCCTTTCTGACATGGTTGTTGGATGTGTTCTTCCCATGGTCAGATGTGAGTGTTGGGCGGGCCTTTCTTACATGGTTGCTGGATGTGTTCCTCACATGGTCAGATATAAGTGTTGAAGAAGATGAAGACCTACATGGAGGCTAGGCCTACAACCAACATGAAAAAGGGATGGCTCTGTAGAACTTCCTATGACGAGTAGAATTGAGAGATAGCACCAATTCATAGAGATAGAAGAAGCAGTGATGATGATTATCAAGTGATGATCCAGCTTTGATGATGATCCAGTGATGATCTAGTTTTGATAATGATCCAGTGATGATCCAGCTTTGATGATGATCCAGTGATGATCCAGCTTTGATGATGATCCAGTGATGATCCAATTTCGATGATAATCCAGAGAAGAAGACT
This sequence comes from Pseudotsuga menziesii, assembly GCA_001517045.1. Taxonomy (NCBI): domain Eukaryota; kingdom Viridiplantae; phylum Streptophyta; class Pinopsida; order Pinales; family Pinaceae; genus Pseudotsuga; species Pseudotsuga menziesii. The sequence goes on along the minus strand of LPNX010759132.1, from coordinate 545,420 downwards.
TGTGTTGATGTATTGTGTCAAGAGATTACCTTCCTAGTTAAGAGGGAGTGTTGATGTATTTGTAACTTCGAAATGTATTCAATTGTATATATTGTATTCCATTGATCCCTGATGCTCCTATAGGGAGAATCACTTGTATTTCCTTGTACCCCGATGTTCCTATCGAGAGAATTGATAAAAGTCATGAGGTAGTCCCCTTTGTTGTAAGTCAGGTCATTAGTACCCTATTTGTGGTTACTCGAGCCTACATAAATGAGTTAGGATTACGCGAGCCTACGTAACTAAGTCAAATATTAAGTGAACGAAAGAATATAAATAGAGAGTGAGCCTCTCTATTTGACACACACACACACTCAACTGGGGCGCATGAGTGAGAGAGGAAGTGCTCACACAAATGAGAGAGAGAAAAACTATTGGAGATCATCTTTTCTGTCTTTGGGTTTTACTGCTGCCATTGGTGCTAATTCTATCTCTGAGGAAGTTGCATGGTTTTCTCCTTTATGGTTTCCCCGAGGAAAATTATTTGTGTCTCTTGTCTCTTGTGATTATTGCTATGCATGTTAATCTCTCAGATAAGATCCTAAGATCATATTGCTTAAATGATAAAAATCTAACAAATCAAGCAACTAATATTCTTCAAACTGAACACTTCACTCTTTGAAGCATTTCCTAGTTGCAAGTTCCATAAATTTATATTCCTTTTCATCCTTGGCATATCCCATCAGTATGCATTCGCAGCTCTGGGCTTGGAATGCCTTTCTCTTATCCATGGGTATTTTGGCCCAAGCTTTGGAACAAAAAACTCTCAAGTGAGAGACATTAGGCTTATGCCCATGTAGTGCTTCGAATGGAGTGGCCCTAAGAGAAGGAGAAATATTCTTGGCTTAGAAAATACAGGTTTCCATCTCCTTCAATGATCTATTTTTCCTCTCATCCGCACCATTTTTTTGTGGTGTGTATGGAACTGAGTGTTCCATTTGAATCCCCTCTGATTCACAATAATGCTGAAAATATATTTTAATGTATTCACCTCCATTATATGATCTAATGGAATTCATATTTTTCTTGAAACTATTCTCAATCAAAGCTTTAAAAACTTTAAACATTTCAAATACTTTAAAATTTTCAAATACTTCTGATTTATGTTTCATGAAATATACCCGACAAAACCTTGAACAAACATCAATAAAAAAAGGAAATACCTGGAACCATTAATTGATGTTGTAGGAATTGGTCTCAAAACATCATTGTGTATCAAATCAAGTGTAGAGGAAGATTTAGTTTCCTTCCCAACTTCATACCTCTTCTATGGATTCTTACCTACCAAGCAACCAGGACATGCTCCATCTGATGTTTGGATGTGTTGATGTATTTGTAACTTCGGAAGATATTCTAATGTATATTATCATTGTATGTTTTTGTACCCCCAATGGGGATGTGTGTTACCCCTTTACAAGATGTCTAAATTATGTCTAGACCTTGAGGTACAACCTCTGTTGTAAGTCGAGGAAATAGTCCCCACTGTAACATCATGTAATATGTATTTGTGGTCTCTCTAGAAGAAGTGGGCCCCATGTGAGATGACATGTAGGCTCGAGTCTTATATTTGGTCAGTGACTTGAAAGGGTATAAATAGGGAGGAACTCTCCCTCATTTATACACACCTAACACACTCTCTAAGGTGTATGAGAGAAAGAGAGACAATTAGAGGAGGAGATAAAGATAGTTGTTGAACATTTCTTATACTGCTTTTGATCATCTTACTATTCTGAAGAAGTTTGCGGGGTTTTCTCCTTTATGGTTTCCCCGATGAAAATATTTGTGTCTTGTGTATATTTTATATCTTATGGATTTTTTTGTACTTTTTATTCTTTCATATAAATATCCTAGATAATCTAATCAGATCTTAAGAAAATCTAACATGGTATCAGATCCTCTCTGAAAGAAGGCACTCTACAGCTGCAGGAACTAGGGCTTCCTAGTTGAAGGTGTTCTCTCCACAGATCATAAAGCAAGGAGGTATATGATAAAACTCCTTACTAGGGAAAATCTATTGGTGGTATTAGTTTTTGAATCGTATAATTTTCACTGTACAGCTGAAATATAGCTGCAATGGCAACTAATGGAAATTAGGGTTTCATGCATGAAAACCCTAGAAGACTGAATTTAGTAATCCTAGAACTTTCGCTATAACACTATATTGGAGAAGGATGAGAAGCTGAAAATTTTACAGGTTGAAGATAAATTTGTGCTGTACACAGTGTAAAAGTTTCAGCCTCATATTCGCTATACTTCAGGAGATATGGTTCCTCCAAATCAGGGTTCCAGCCTCCTCCAGAATATAGTCATAAACATGTGACCTAGGGAGATTTGCTATATCTCAGGCTAGGAAGGTCCAAAATAAATTTTGAATATGTTGATGGTAGGGCACAGAATGTAGTTTCTATGGTACTATTTTCAAACCCATAATGTGAAACAGTGACACATGGAAGTTCGTATAAGTTTGCTATGTTGAACAGTACCCAAAACAGACACCTTGGGAAACTCAACATAAGTGCCACTTGGAGAATCCAATTCTGCTCTAACCTATGGGTTTGGAAATAGGACGTATCAGGATATCTCAGTGAGAAGTTTCATAATGTAAGAATCCAAAAATTTGGAGATACAGAAGAATCAATATCAGTCATTTTTGCAGAAGTAATTGGAAAATTAGGGCTTCTTGTTCTGGGAATTTCCCTCCACTATTTTCAGAAATGGAGCACATTGGACAACTCGCCTTAGAGAGGCCCATCTTTATATCCTATCAAAAGGTTTAAATTCTAAGTTTTGAAAATTAGGGTTTCTTTGACACACCCTAGATCAGCCAGCTCCAGAACCAGGACGAACACCTCAAATCGGTAAGATCTAAATTTTTTCTATTTACATTTGAGGTTCCCATTTAAAAATGACTAATCACACCCAAGTTGATGACAAGCTTGGTGAAGCTGACAACTTCCGAGTATGGAAGTATAGGACCTCTGTGATTCTTGAAGAAACTGACTTGGATCAGTATTTCAGTAAGGAAGTTCTAAGAGCTAGAGGGATATGAGGCTAAGGCTAGATCCAAGAGAATCATTGTAGCTAGTATTAAAGATCATCTCATCCCTCATGTGTCATTCTTGAAGACACCAAAAGGAAGTGTTTGATGCTATGACAAAGCGATCGAAGAAGAATAATATATTGCTATAACTACCTTGAATGACCTCCCAAGATCATGGGATTCATTCATTCGAGGAATGTGTGCCAAAAGGAAGTGATTACCTTCAATAGACTATGGGAAGAGTGCACACAAGAAGAAGCTCGACTCATAATAAGAGAAGAGAATATGGGGCAACTGAAGATCAAGCTCTCACGATTCAAAGAAGATCCCTCAAGCGATCAGGAATATGAAGGACTCAATTCTTGAAGAACCTCTTATCCATCTTAGCATTTGGATAAGAAATGATGATGTTATGAATGAAGAAGGTGATGAAGCTGTAGGCTCAAGAATGATTCTACCCACAAAACAAATAAAGATAAGTATTCAATTGTCATTGCATGATAGTGTTTGGTTATGAATTTGTTTTTATTCAGTTGATGTGTTATGCATGTTTGAGTGTTTGCATTTATACTACTGAATTGCACATGATGGGTAAGAAGTCAATGATGTTGTACAACATTCCATTACTACTTATCTAGTTTGAAACCTCTTTGCTATCATTTTAGGATTAGTACACACTCTTAATAACATTAGGGTAGAATGCATCTAGAAGTTATTGTATGTATACATGATATGGATGAATGTTGTAGCATTGGATAAAATAGTCGCATGGCTATCTGACATATATTTGTCACTATTAATATGTTTTGGAAATTATGATATATTTCTAATCATGCAAATGAACTTGACTTGTAGATCATTCCAAAGAACAAGTAACGACAGTTTATAAGAGGAACATGAAGCTTCCCGGGTCAAAGACACCATAGCGAAAGAAAGAGATTTAGAAGAATATAAAGAGAATGGTATATCCACATCAATAGATGAATACCACATTGGGCACGAAAAATAATCCAAGATGAAGAATAGTATGACGATGCTTCCGAAGAAAGAAAGAGGTATTAGACACACTCTAGTTACGTGACACTGTTGAGCAACATCATTGATGCATAGCCTTCCAGATATGAAGAAGTAGACAAGAAGAAAGGGAAGGAGACTATGACCAAAGAGTGCCAGTTCAAGAAGAATGGTGTCTGAGGGATGTCCGTAGTGTCTTCCATATGGATCTACAAGATCCAGAATGTAGTAGATGGAAACATCATGGGATACAAGGCAAGAAAGAAGGCATAGAATACAAAGAGACATTTGCACCAGTGATGATTCAAGTATACATACTGCAGCCAGTGGGAGTTGAGACACATGACAAGCAAACTCATGTGTGCAAATTAAAGAAGGCCTTGTACGAGCTCAGAAGGAACCCATGGGATAGAACATACAGTTACATAAGGAGCTTGAAGATCACTTGGAGTGATGAAGATCTTAAACTTTGCTACAAGGTTGAAGATGAAAGCCTATATAGGATGACAAGCTCACAGATGACTGCGAGAATAAATTTTCAACAAAGTTCAAGATAGATGATCTTGGTATCCAGTGACCCCAGATGGATACATAGAATATTAGTAGCAGAGGAAGCTACTTGTCACTATGTTACAGTATGTTTCAATACATAGAGAATGAAAGGCAAAGGGAAAATGATGCTCCGCTTCAGAGGGAGTGACTGCAGAAGATTCTCAGGTTCGATGTGGTATGACATGATTGACAGGTTCCTCACTAGTTTGGGATTTACCAAGAGTAAAGCAGATTCTAACGTTTACTACAAGGTTGAGGAAGGGAACCCAGTGAAACATCTACTGTATGTAGATGACCTATTTGTGATAGGTGAGGATGGGTTAATTGTTGAAACGAAGAGGAAGCTTGCTACCGAGTTCAATATGAAGGACTTGGGTATGATGTACTACTTTATAGGCATGGAGGTGTGGCAGAGTGCGGATGGAATCTACCTTGGACAAGGGAAGTATGCAGTAGATATCCTGAACAGGTTCGGGATGATGGACTACAAGGCCATGGCCACACCTATGGCATCGAACTTGAAGCCATTGAGTGATGCTTCATCAGAGTCGGTTGATGCCATGATGTATCATCAAATGATTTGTTCATTAATGTGCCTAATGAATATAAGACTAGACACATGCTTTGCTATGAATAACCTGAGCCAATTCCTAACGGATCCAAGACATGCTCACTTGGTTGCAAAGCATGCAGTGAGGTACCTGAAGGGTACAATTTAGTATGGGCTCAAGTATGATACGAATCAGAAGACTAAGCTGCATGGTTATGTTGATTCGAACTGGTAGCATCACTGAGAAGAAGAGCACCTTGGGTTTCTTATTCAGTTTGATATCTAGTATGGGCTACTATTTTGGCAGGATGCAGTCCTGCATGGCGCTGAGTATAGCCGAGGAAAAATATGTTTCCACTTGCTCGACTATTTGTGAGGTAGTATGTTTCTTTTGAAAGCTACTATTTGATTTGATTGATCCGACTTGCATCTTTATATGATGCATAGAGGAGCAGTGAAGCTCCAGTATGTGATCCATATCGATATCTCTTGAAAGAGGGAGTGATGCATTCTAGCATAGTCGATGAGACAAGTTGTCTGAGCATAAAATCCTAGTGAATCTCATAGGTTGCTCAGACGTAATCAATCATGTAGGTTGTCCTCAGATGTAATCAATCCTGGTGAAGCTCACGGGTTATCCTTGGATGTAATCAGTCCTGATGTGATTATATACTATAAATGGCCATAGTGAAGTTTGAATACTTCAAAGAGAAGCTTGGTGTACTTCAGATCGAGGTTCCTTCCAAGGGTAAGTGATGAGTTCGGAAGACATAGATACACATGAGCCTTTTTGACATGGTGGTAGGCTGGGCCTCCCATGTTCATTGATGTAAGTGATGAGATCCTTTTCGACATGGTGGCAGGATGGGCCTCCCATGGTCATTGATGTAAGTTCCAAGAGCCTTTCCGACATGGTGGCATGTTGGGGCTCCCATGGTCATTGATGTAAGTGCTGAGAGCCTTTCTGACATGGTGGAAGGTTGGGCCTCCCATGGTCATTGATGTAAGTGTTGTGTTATGTGTATCTGGGCTGTGCTCTCTGTGTGACGATGAGATGATATGACGATGATGAGGTAATAATAGGGTACACAATTGTTGCAAGGAATGTAATCAGTCCTTGGATGCTCCTTTAGGTTTTGCAGTGGCATATAATCAGTTCTGGGAGATCCTGCAGGTTTTGCAAGAGGCATATAATAAGTCATGATTTGTACCTACTTGATGGCTTTCTCATAGAGATGATGAATACCCGGCAGAGGGCTAGGCCTACATCCAACATGAAAAAGGGTTGTCACTGTAGATGAAGACCGGGCAAAGGACTAGGCCTACATCCATCATGAAAAAGGGTTGGAACTGTAGATGAAGACCTGGTAGAGGACTAGGAATACATCCAACATGAAAAAGGGTTGGCCCTGTAGATGAATACCTGGAAGAGAACTAGTCCTACATCCAACATGAAAAAGGGATGGAATTGTAGATGGATACTTGGAAGAGGACTAGGCATACATCCAACATGAAAAATGGTTGGCACTGTAGATGAAGGCTTGGCAGAGGACTAGGCCTACATCCATCATGAAAAAGGGCTAGCACTATAGATGAAGACTTGGCAGAGGACTAGGCCTACATCCAACATGAAAAAGGGTTGGCACTGTAGAAACTTCTGATGACAGATAGTATGGGACGATGATCAAATTATATGAAGATGATAAAATAGCTGTGGTGAAGACTCTATGACTCCGTGATGATGATGATATGATGAAGACCTAACCAGATCTGTTGATGACTGTATAGAGAGAGAATACCTTCCTAGTTAAGAGGGAGTGTTGATGTATTTGTAACTTCAGAAGATATTCTGATGTATATTATCCTTGTATGTTGTTGTACCCCCATTGGTGATGTGTGTTACCCCTTTACGAGATGTATAAATTATGTCTAGACCTTGAGGTACAACCTCCATTGTAAGTCGAGGCAATAGTCCCCACTGTAACATCATGTAATATGTATTTGTAGTCTCTCTAGGAGAAGTGGGCCCCATGTGAGATGGCATGTAGGCTTGAGTCTTATATTTGTTCAGTGAATTGAAAGGGTATAAATAGGGAGGCACTCTCCCTCATTTATACACACCTCACACACTCTCTAAGGTGCATGAGAGAGAGAGAGACAACCAGAGGAGGAGAGGAAGATAGTTGCTGAACATTTCTTATTACTGATTTTGATAATCTTACTATTCTGAAGAAGTTTACAGGGTTTTCTCCTTTATGGTTTCCTCGATGAAAATATTTGTGTCTTGTGTATCTTTTATATATTATGCATTTTGTTGTATTTGTTATTCTTTCAGATAAAGATCCTAGATAATCTAATCATATCTTAAGAAAATCTAACAGGATGAGAGGAAATCCTTCAACCATTTTTTCATTGTGGAGTTGTTGGAGATATTTGAGATTGAGATGCCCAAATATCTCATGCCATATATTGTTGGTGTTGTTAGCATGAGTCAATAGATTTGTTGGACATTAAACATGAAAAATATGAGAGAACTCATAAGCCCTTGAGGCATGGTTAGCAAACCCTTTTGCTATAAGATTTCCAGTATCTTTTCTGTGATTTCAACTGAGTCAGAGTCGAATGTAACCCTCTTGTGAAATCTCGTATGGGTCATCTGATAAACAAACAACATATTTGCTACAAGAGAGGGCACATAGAGAACATTATTGAACTCACCATGCTGGATTTTAATAGAACCTCTCCTAGCAGCTGGGATTTGGGATTCATCTCCCATGTGAATGCTAGGTCGTCATAATAGAGTGAGAGTGGAGAAGGATTCCCTAGAGGAAACGATGTGGTTATATGCTCTAGAATGAATCAAGTAATCTTTTGACTGAGCAAGGTCTATCTTCAAGGCATGACATCTCTCATGATGTTCTATCGGTGGTCCAAAATCAAACTTCGTTTATCCTTGTGGAAGGGAAATGTTGTTATGTTCAAGGAGTGATGAAAACTGGTTAATTTGCTTCTTCATGCACTGGATTTCAAGATGAAATCCTCTCATACAGTATGTACATCTAGTATTCTTGAATTTCTTCTTTTTCTTGGAACCCTAGGCTCCTTCATAATATCTTTGTTTCTCTTTTGGCTTCAATTCAGTGGATTTTGGATCCTTCCCCCTGTGTTTCCCTCTGGCTTGCACATTGTTTGATCCTGAAATCAAGAGTGCTTAATACTTATAGGTTTGAATCACTCCCATTTGAACCAATTTATCCCACTCATTTATTAAGGACTCGACAAAAGAATCTATAGAAGGCATCTTCCAATTGGGGATAGAAGTTGCTTTGAAATGGAAAGTAGACACAAAGATTGATTACTCAGAACCAAGTATGCTAAGCACAGACATCACAAGCTACTCATATTTCCTCTCCAATCCACATTGTTTGCAATGCAGTACTAGAGACTTATACTTTGCGAATAATTGTTGAATGGATTTGAAACTACTAGGTTGTAGATCTATGAGATCATTCTCCAATATGTGCCCTCGAAGCTCATCTTGTTTGCCAAACAAAGATTCAAGATTTTCCCAAGATTCCTTCATAATCCTAAGTCCATCAAGGTGGAACAAAAGATACTGATAGATATGAGTACACATGAAGCCGAAAGCCTCATCAAGCTGATTCAAAAATTGATTATTTTCAACATGCTACTAGGGCTCAGTTTCTCTACCCATAGTCATCCTATACAGGCCACTCTTGTGCAAGGCTACCTGCATATCTGCCCTCCAATCAAAGTAGTTGAAGGGTGTAAGGATTTGGGGTACGAGAGCTGAATAATCCATCTATCTGTATGATGAAATAGTCAATTCCTCAAGAAGCTACGTAGGCACCTGAAAATATCACTGTAAAACCAAAATCAATTCCAATAACGTCAATTTCAATCCTTTCTACCTCGACATGTACACTTTCTCAAAGTCCGTCACACCTGGATAGACTTCTCTGAACAAAATTCAGAGGGAGAAAGACTATCATTCCAGGATTTATGTGGAAACTCAATTGCTTCTAGTGTACAATGGAGGTCAGACAAGACTTGCTGCTAGCCTGAACAAGGCTTTGATACCATGTTTGAATTATTGAACCATTGATCTATAGGAAATGAGAGAAATTGAAAGGTAAAATTGTGTAGTCTGTGAGAATTTATTCTCAAATTAGATCTAGGATCTAGAACAATTTCACCATCAAAGTGTTTGACAAAATATGAAAGAGAAAAACAAAGAGACAAAAATAGCTCGAATCGCACATCTGAAAGGTGCTAATTGTTGATCATGTTATTATCATACACATTTATAATACATTGGACAAATTCAAGTGGCTCTGGAAGCCAATTGGATTTGTACATGTGTCAAGGTGAGAATTGACCTCAACCCCCCTAGGTGGACCAATGGAGCTCCAACTCTGCCCAAACAGTCACAAACCAAGGTGTGAACATTGGTGAAGTGTGTTGGGTCATTAATGAGTCCTAGAAAAGCATGGGTGAGAATATATAGGTGAGTGGGTGGCTCAAAGGAACAATAAATGCTCATAGGAGAGCCAAAATGGACCAAATACACCACTAGCATCCCCTATTCAAACCCAGATCACCCAAATCAAGGATGTAGCACCCCAATGAATTAAATGAGGGTGAACATGTGTTGGGTTGACCAAATATAGCACTGATGCATGTGTGAAAAGGCCTGGAAAGAACCAGTTCATCTCCTAGACAACTTCCCTAAGTATAAACCATAGGATACCATTGCATGAAGGCAAATGAAGTTAGCCTAAGGTAAAAAATATGTACTAAGGATGTATTACTACTCCTACACCCCCCTTTAATCCAGACTTAGTACAATTCAATGATTTATTAAGGCCTTAGAAACTAAGGCACAAGTCACCTTTTACAACAAAATTCTATTGATCCATGTAACAGAGGTAAGGAGGAAAACCTCATGGGACAAAACCTCACCTCAAAAAATGCATTATGACATAGAATTAAGGATGCATACGATCCAAACTAAAAAAATATTTGGAGGAATCTTCTTCTTGGGAAGAAGTCAAATGTGCTCAACCAACTCAGGAACAATTGGATGATGAATCATCAGACCATGTAGAACAACTAAAATGCACTAATAGGAGAGAGAATGGTGCTCTTCAGACTTGAACCTCGAACCAAATAGGATGCCACACCCAAAAGAGACTTGAAGTGCTTGAGAATAGGTGACCCCAAGAAATGCATAAGTATATTGAAGCATCAACTTTGAAGGATGGTTGTAATCATCTCCAAGAAGGTGTGCCATTGTGATGGCAAAGGATTCTGCATCTTCATATGAACTTGAAGGAACTACATAGTGATGGTGGAGGAATACATGGGAAAAATAGTGTGAAGCAATGAGAGATATTCACTTGACATCCAAACCTCTCCAGCTTTCAAACCAATACTCTCATGTGAAGAAAATCCATCTTCTAGAGAAGGCACACTATGAACATCAATACCAATACATCTTCCCCATTCATAACAAAATAAATAGAGGAGAAGGATGTAGAATGGAAAGATAAATATTCAGCAGTAGTGATGGTAGAAACTCATATTCTATATTCATGAAACATAGCTTCTTGACAAGGAAAGGAAGCCACATAGGAAGAAACTTGACTTGGATCATTTGTTGAATCTTTGGCTAGTTCTTCTTCTTCATTTTGAACAACTTCTTGAGAAATGCATGAGGCCAAGATCATAGGAGGAAGAACACATAATGAGGTTCCCATTTTCTTGCTCTCCATATAGCTCACATCTTCTTGTTGCATGCCAAGAGCTTCATCTAGATTTCTCCAAAGCTCGAATGGGTAATCAACAGAATCAAGGAGGTAGTGCATTGTAGGAGGTATAGCTAGACACATATTTCCATAAGCTCTATCATTTTCATTAAGCCAATCATACTTCTCTTCATAGGATTCTATCTCTCTCACAACACCAATGGACACATCATAGAAACATTTCTTCTTGAGATATGCACACATATTCAACTTCCACTCATAATAGTTGAATGGATAAAGGAGAGGAACAACTTTTGAATCCATGAAGTTGTTGTAGGAACCTGCAATCAAAAACACTCAGATTGTATGGAAATATGACCTAAACAGCAATTCAAACCTCACAATAATTGTTTCAAATCCAACTACCTCTGATACCATGTGAGAATTGCTTCTCGAGTTAGATCTAGGAGCTAGAACAATTTCACCATCAAAATGTTTGACAAAATATGCAAGAGAAAAACAAAGAGACAGAAATAGATGGAATAGAACATGTGAAAGGTGCTAATTGATGATCATGTTATTACCATACACATTTATAATACATTGGAAAAATTCAAGTGTCTCTGGAATCCAATTGGAGTTGTACATGTGTCAAGGTGAGAATTGACCTCAATCTCCCCTAGGTGGACCAATGGAGCTCCAACTCAGCCCAAACAGTCACGAACCAAGGTGTGAACATTGGTGAAGTGTGTTGGGTCATTAATGAGTCCTATAAAATCATGGGTGAGAAGATAAAGGTGAGTGGGAGGATCAAGGTGGCAATAAATGCTCCTAGGAGAGATAAAATGGACCAAATACACCACTAACGCCCCCTAGCCAAACCCAGATCACCCAAATCAAGGATGTAGCACCCCAATGCATTACAGTGAGGGCACACATGTGCTGGGTTTTCCAACTATAGCGCTGGTGCATGTGTGAAAAGGAATGGAAAGAACCAATTCACCTCCTAGATAGCTTCCCTAAGTCTAAACCATAGGATATCATTGCATGAAGGAAAATGAAGTTAGCCTAAGGTCAAAACTGTGTACTAAGGATGTATTACTGCTCCTAAATAGTGGAATATTAAGAAAAATGTACATTGAACAAGACAAATATGAGACAAATCTAATTAGAATTGATCAGTTAATTACAACATTAATATTCATTATTCCCACCAGTATACAACAATGTTACAATAAAGTGAATTCGAATCACTTGGATAATACTTGAATCTACTAACTAAACCTGACTGAATGGATAACTAGGAGTGTCTAAATCACTACATGGGAGACACTAGTCTAACTCTGGATAACTTAATCAGTCCGATAATCAGTTAAACTAGTTAAACTGACAAGGTAGGTGGAAAAGGTTCCACTTCCCCATGCATCCATGCAAAACTGACGCTAGACTAACTGAGAGTGATCTCAACATAACTGGTTACCTACCACAACCAACTGATGGATGCTTCTGGTGGCACTCAAAGTGAAATGGTCTCAAAGGCACTTAAACTCACGCATGAACATGCAGTAAGTGGCAATTAACCTCTATATGTGTTCCCCATACTCCAGTACTGTAAATATGTCTCCCTATGCTAGAAAGGATGATCAATAGACTATATATAGACAAGGGAGGATTATAATAATCCTAACATAACTTGTGGATGCCTTTATTGGACTCAACATGTACATATATACTAATTCTAATCTAAACAATTATTACTCCCCATGAATGTGGGATAAACACATACTTATATACTAAGTCTAATTTAAACAATTATTATTCCCTGTGAATGTGGGATAATACAATATACTCATGAGACGACTTACAAAGCATATGCATCCGACAACAATATACTAACAATGTAAAGAGCAGGGCTGAAATGGGTTCCTAACATCCCCTTCCTCTTAGAAAATCTTTTTCCTCAAAGCTTTAGATGTGGAAATTGTTTTTGAATCTGAAGGAGTGGTTCCCATGTAACATCCTTTGGTTGCATGTCATGCCACTGAATTAATTCCTCTGTGAAAGTTCCATCACAATCTGAGACAATGGAAGATGGGATTCCATGAAGATAGAAGATCTGTTCCATGAAAATTTATACGACTAAGGAGGCAGTATATGGATGGACGAGGGCACAAAAATTACTATATTTCTAGAGGTGATCAACCACAACCAAGATCATTGTCTTCCCTCCATATTTAGGGAGCCATTCATTGAAATCTATCCAAATATCTATCCAAATCCATGTAGATATGGGAAAGGGCTCGAGCAATCCCACTGGTTCAGTAAAGACACATGCATATCAATCCAATTTTTTTGTATATCCAAGGGAGTAGTGGAGACCACTGATGGTTGCATTTGAATGGATTGGAGTTGAGCGATGACACCATGTGAATTATTCTTAAGGATATTTTCCATGCAATGTGAGTTGATGATGATGAGATACCCTATTTGTAATCCCTTCAATGTGTGTTTTTTCCCATTGACTAAAAATTGCATCCAAAGTTTAGCTAAATCCCATAAGATGGGTAGAAGTGTGAATAACCATTGAGCACCCAAAACCACATCACACCCGCCTAAGGGAAAGGCAAACATGTTGGAGCATAATTTATAATCTCCAATAGAGATATGCACATTGAGACACTTCCCCTTGCAAGGTAAGGTTCCCCCACTGGCAATCATGAATTCAAAGCTGGAGCAAGGATGGAAAAAACATTAAACATGTTTCGTGATCCAAGGGTCAATGAAGTAATGAATTCTACCAGAATTAATGTGTATGGTAAGAGGGATCTTCTTGAAGAAACCCTTGACGCACATGGTTTTTGGGGTGGTGAATCCAACTAATGCATGGAGATATATCTCTTGGTTGTCGTCCTGAGAAGGAGGGTCAACAAGCGGCTGTTGAATGTTGACCTGATCATCTACTAGATCCTAAGTACCTTCACAAATTTCCAGTGCACGTGAAGAATCCACATCCAAGAGATAGATATTTTTCTCATCACATCTATGTCTAACAGTTACATTTTGGCAAAGTTTAGTGAGTGCTCCTGTGAAGTCATCAAAAGCACTAGGGCCAAATCGTTGCAAAAGGAGTTGGAAAAAATATGTCCATTTTTGCTCTTATGAGCCTTGATGTACCAACTAAACCATTGAAGGGATTCATGTTCCAAATGAAAGGATGCAAGTGGGACTTTGTTGATATCAAAAGTGTTATACATATTGAAATATTGTTCTTCCCTATATATCTATCAAGTTGCATCATCAACATTGAAGCGAGGAAAATCAAGCGTCGGCCCACAAAAATTGTTGGAAGAAGAGAACCCAGTTTCTGCATAAGACTCTAGTTGTCATCTATTGTTCATGGTTGAATGCTAAAGATGGAGGCCGAGAATGTTTTCATCCAGATATTGGAGTTTGGTCTTGAGGGTAGAAATTTCATCTTCCATTTGTTTGTTTTCTCCTGCGCAGGTGACAACCATTACTAAGATGATACTCTTTTCGAGAGACTAGGAAGCAAGAAATGTGTACTTCGGAAGCGAGGGGAAAGAATGGGAAAATGTTTCAAAGGGGGGAAAGGAAGCAGAAATAGGAAATGAACTTGTGGAAAAATTTGAAGGCAATTGGGTGAGAATCAAAGAAGTTATGGAAAACCCTAAAAATAGACAAATGTGGGATTTCTGGCTTCGAAAAGTGGAATTTTTGATAAGGTCCTCACAGAAGGAAATATGAAGAATAGAATTGCATGGGTTCCAGTAAATTTTCAAGGGAAATGAAGCTAAAGAAAAGAAGATATGGTGAAAAACATAAATTTATACACTTTTTTCGGTGGAATTGATATGTGACGGCTCTTGACAGATGAAATATGTTATTTATCAACTAGAAATAGATATGGACCTTAGGTATGTTCAACTTTATAAAGGTTCAGGGATTCACTCGACCCCAATGTTGTCTAAAGACTTGTGTATTGGGGAAGTACCCCTCACTCCACTACTCAAGTAAAACAGATAACTGCTTTGCCACAAATGACAACTCTTGGTTTACCTCATGGGTGGGAACTAGTTAATAAGGTAGGGGCCATTTCCCTTTTCACTGACGGTTCCTCTCAATGGCCAACTACTTAAGGGTTCATGTGGTACTCCTCACAATATAATTTATGGCTATGCCCAGGTACTTCCCACAGTTAAGTGGATAGAGGTTATTCCATGATCCAAACTTGCAATTGAAATGAAAAATAATAATAAAAATATGGTATAAATTCCACCGAGAGAACCCAATAAAGTGATATGATACCAGATGGGAGAAACCTCCTACAATAAATAATGAAAATGCACGATATAACAAAAATAGCATAACATAGAAGGAATTTATTGATCGCAGACCACTTCGAGGGGGAATCCTCCTTTGAGAAGGCTCAATACAAATAACTCATGGATGCCTTTATTGGACTCAACATGTACTTATATACTAATTCTAATCTAAACAACTATTACTCCCCATGAATGTGGGATAACCACATACTTATATACTAAGTCTAATCTAAACAACTATTACTCCCCATGAATGTGGGATAATACAATATACTCATAGGAAGGCTTACAAAGCATAAGCATACAACAACAATATACTAACAAAGTAAATATAAGGTTTGATAGGGGTTCATAATAGTTTGCATCTTTCAAATCCTTAAGATAGAAGAAAATTGTCCATCTTGGCATACCAAGATCTGGGATCTTGCTTGAGACCTTAGATAGACTTCTTCAACCTACAAACAAGTGAAATATCATGTATGTAACCTTCAAGATGTTGCATATAAATCTCCTCATGAATATCACCATGAATAATTGTTGTCTTCACATCCATGTGATGCACTTCCCACCGTTTGGATGCAGTACTGGCCAAAACTATCCTGATTGAGTCCATATTTCCACTAGTGAAAATTTCTCTGTGTAGTCCAATCCATGGAATTGGGAGAAACCCTTGGAAAACAATATAGCATTATAATCCACTTTAGAACCATCAACATCCATTTTGGTCCCATACACCCACTTGCATTAAACTAGTTTCCTCTTAGAAGGTAGAGGAACAAGCTCCCAAGTTTCATTATATTGAAGAGACTTGAACTATTTTTGCATGGAATATTTCCATATTGGATATTGTGATGCATATTCATATGAATTTGAATCATATCTAACCATCAAGAAACACCTCTCAAAAATATTCAGATCACAAGTAGAGAAGGCATTGTGAAATCGAGATCTAGTCTTCCTAATGTCTTGTGGATCTCCTACAAGTTCACCATCACCTTGAATGGTTTTCTCAAGCCATTTCGGCCTTATAGGAGGATCATGATCTGAATGCATGTAATTATCTTCATATTACATATCAGAATCATAAAAATCAGATTTATAAACATCACTTACAACATCATCAAGTGAGAGATATGGGCAGTCCCTTTCCTCTTGGTCAACTACTTGCATGGGCTCTTCTTTGAATTGAAATTTTTTCACAATTGTTAACACCCAAAAAGGGTTCACTACCTCATCTACCCAATTACATGGCTCATTTGTCCATTTTCCTACCATATTTCCATCAAAAACCCATAAAACCATCTAAAAATCCTCCAAAAGGCTTAAAATGCCTCCAAAAGACCATAAAACCCTCTTTTTCTCCAAAAATATCCAAAATTCCTCCAAAAAAGAAAAAATCTCCAAAAAGGAAGAAAAAATATAAAATAATGAGGAAAAGGAGGAAAAAACCCTAAACAGCTGAAACCCTAACCCTAAACCGGCACTCCACCACTATAAATAAGTGATGGAGACCCCTTATTTCGATCCACAATCACAAGTATCCTGCCTCTGCCAAAATTGCTCTTGAAACCCTAGCTCACCTTTGAGCTACTTTCACCATGAGAGCCCCTTTTGGCCCATTTCCACCATTGGAGAAAGAGAAGGAGCAGCTGGAGCTCGGAGCAATTTCTCGGATCAGCACAACGGGCTTCACCAACCTCCACATTGGAGGTCAGATCAATAAAAAATCATTCTTTACTTTTTGTTGTTTTGCTTCATGAACATGTTTAGATTAATTTTTATTACTGTTTAGCATCTTTTATTTCACATATTATTGAACTGCTACTAAGGAATCCATTCTCCTTACTAGGTGCTCATTCGCACAAGCTAGGGATAAAACCCTAGCAACATTTTTGGCGACTCTGCTGGTTTTTATTTTATTTTATTTCCCGTTTTGTCCTTTCGGCTGTCGCTCTCGGCCGCCGCCGCAAACCGCATATTATCCTTCCACAATCGCATCCCGACCGCGTTTTTCAGGCCCTTACCTGCAACCTGACCATGACTGTCAGTTTGTTTCCCGCGCCCCGTCGGCGGATTCAAGCCTAATACCTGCGATCCGGCCGTCGCTAATCGCCTATTTGCTGCGATCCGAACGCGCCTGTTGGCCGTTTTACCTGCGTCCCGACCGCGCCTGTCCAACTCTCAGCTGCGACCCGACCGCGCCTATCGTCCCTTTTCCTGCGGCTCGACCGCGTCTGTTTTTCTTTTTGCTGCGGTCCGAACGCCGCTGTCGGCCAGAAACCCGCGACCTGTGCGCGCCTATTTCCTTCAAACCCGCGGTCCGACCGCGCGATTTCGCCCCAGACCCGCGATCTGACTTTTGCACTTGTTCCTGCTTTTGAACCCAGCCCCTTTGCTGCCATATTTTCTGCACCTGCACAGCCATCTGTTCTACCTGCAGCCCTATAGCCTTTTCTGCAATAGCATTTTTGTCCCCCTTTACAGAATTTAAAAAAAAAAAAAATCAGCATTGTTTATTCAGATAATTTTGCATGGTCAAAGTTTTTTCATTCAGTATTATTGTTATTTAGGAAGTTGCCCCCGTGGTATGTGGCACTTCTCTTCTGGGTTCATAACCTCACGAGCACACAATCTGTCACCTAATTCAAGTGAGACTTAAAAATTACTTAACTCAACCAACATTCTAACCCCACTTGGGGAACACAAAAGAATTTTTGTAGTTAGGTAGGATCGGGGGGATATGCTTCCAAAAACACCTCTCGGTTACTTACACTTGAGACATAGTTGTTGTCCAATTAGGGAACCAAAATCCCCTAGTATTTTTTGACACGGTCACAACCGGTTTATCAGAGGGCCTCTCCCTTAGGAGGGTTGAAGTCATGAGATTGGTTCCGGAGGTCTGAGTGGAATACCGAACTCCATTCAGTAACTGAAGGGCTACCTTTCGCAGTTCTCGGGATATCCCTGTATAGGGGTATTGTGGTTAAAGGACCAAGCGGCAGATTTACCTTTCTGGACGTGTCATGAATGGGGTATCTTAGTTGCCATTCTTCTAGGATTTGACTACCCGGTGTCCCTCCCGGTAGGGGGATACCTTAGCCACTTGGCTTTCCTATTCATATTGTCTGACTTGGATTTCATCACCTTGCAGAGGATATGTCTAGTTGAGTCGTAATACTTCTAGTTAGGTGTTTGCATGCTCCCATACCTCCTTTTGGTCTAGTGCGTCCACCGTTTTTTTTTTTTTTTAGAAAACCTGCTGCTTGTTGGTATTCTGACCATTTCTGTTGACACTCCGCCTATTGTAGCACAGCTGTTACAGTGGGTGTTTTGAGTTGATTGTTGGCCTGAGTGCCCTATTTTTTGAGCTCTCCTTTTGCACACTCGGTTGCATTAGGGTTTTTGAGATGTTTTGTAGTTACCTCAACCCACAGAGATTTGACACCATTTGTCACCATTGAGTCCCCGAGACATTCTCGGTGCCTCAGAGGCGAGCCCCCACAGCACGGTTCACTTGACACCACCCGTCATCGACACAGATCATCATCACTTGATACCACTTATCATATATCTCGAGCCTTGTCACTTGACTCCACTCGTCAGCGACATAGGACTCCGTCACCAGATACTGACGCCCCTTATTTTACCTCTGATTCTGAGCCAGAGTCTGAGAACCCCCTTTACACTGCCCCTACTAGCCCCATGGCTGGTATGACTCCCACTCCCGTCTTGGTAGGGACCGTTGGTGGCACATCCACCACTACACCAGTTACCACACCTGCTAAGGGTATGCCCTCCACGGGGCCCCCATTTACTGTTCCCCTCACGGCCCCTATTCCCGCAGCAGGAATACCTATTCCCACTCCATCAGTGACTCATACCACCCATGGTGGTGCAGGTCCGTCCTATACCACCTTAGCTCCCCCACTTGGGGGCCACCTCCCTCACATCACACCTCCACTTGGGGGCATCGGCCCCAACTTAATCCAACCCACTACCATGTCACATCCTTCGTCCAGTTTGCCATTCATGGCTAGCCTCAACCTGCCTGACCTAGCCAGATTAACCAATGACCCCATCCGACACGACCCTGCGTGGCCTCACATGCCCACCAAGCTCCCCTCTGACATCCCTAAGTTCGAGGGCAAGGCAGGTGAGGACCCACAAAACCATATCATGTCCTTTCATCTATGGTGTTACTCCAACTCCATAGTAGACGACTCTATTCGCCTTCGTTTATTACAGCGCACTTTCACTGGCTCTGCTGCCAAGTGGTATATCGAACAACCCCATGGAACCCATGCCACCTTTACTTCCCTTGCCTCGACCTTCCTGCAGTTCTTCCAGTTACCTGTCCGCTATGACGCAGGCGTTGAGATCCTACTATCATGCAGAAAAAACACGGCTACCCACATCACGGACCACATTCATGAATGGCGTCGACGCCATACTTTATGCAAGATCAAGTTAGACGACCGGATCTTCCTAGATTGGTTCCTCAAATCCCTCCTTCCTATCATTGCTAAGGATGTGGCATCGAAAAGACCCCAGTCTGAAGAAGAGGCTATCCTTAAAGCCCAACAATTCGATCTCATTTACGCCCAGTCAGGTTATCTTTATACCATAATACCTGACGCCCCTCGCGGTGATTCCTCCCAGCACAATGCACCAGGGTCATCCCACGCTGCCGACGGCATCATTGGTTGTGTCTCTTCGCAGCCTCAACCATTTTCCATAGCACGTTCTACCCCTGGCCCTGACCTTTCGTGGGCTACCTCACAGTCTGGAGCAACCAACCCGTATGCTACCATGACACATCACCACCATTCCCATGGACCCTCATGTCCACCTCAGTGTTTCGGTCATATGACTCCCACTTACGCCCCCCCAGTCACACCTCAGCCCTACTATCACCAGCAGGCTGCACCAGCTCCTGTGCCGTCACAAGCCCAACCTCATTATTACCCACCACAGGCAGCCCATGCGGCAAACCCACAACCCGCTCCACAGCACTATTAGCAACCCCTCAGGTTGCTGCACCTGCGCAGCCTCCACCTACATATCATCCACCGCAGCCTGCTCCAGCCCCTGCGCAACCTCAGAATCCACCTGCTGTCCAAGGGCAAGTTTACGCTCAACAAAACCCGCAGCAAAACCAGAACAACCAACGCAACCAGGGCCAACAAAACCGCGGCAGGCCGAAATCGTGGGAACAACCAACCGACCGAGCAAGCCGGTCAACACCTTATTCCCCCCGCTAGTAATAATGCGGCCCCTGCTAACCAAAACCCTGATCGCTCGCCCAAGCAGGCTAAAACCCCCAATTTGTGAACAAACTATCCGTGTTCTATTTGCGGGGTCTATGGCCACTACACACATTTTTGTCCACATATGGAGTGAGTGCGGCAACTTTGGGCTGCTGATGCACACCGCCAAGGGCAGGCGGCTCCTCAAGCACCACCCAACCCCCCACAACCTCAGCAGCCACCTTTGGTGCTGCAAAACCCCTTACCAAACCAAGGCGTAGTGAACACTGAACCATTGGCTCCCCCTCAAGCTAACACGCCCATCCAACAACAGATCATTTATGCTGCTCCTGATCAACCCATGTTTGACTCAGGTACCCACCATTTGTTGATGATGTCCTCCGATGAGGTCAACCTCCAGACCCGGCGAAACCAATATGGCTCCACCCCTGAAGCCCCTCCCGTCGATAAACCTACTAACGCTCATCCCACTGATCAGGCGTTACGTATACCTCCACCTCCACTAGATGGCGCTCCCAAAGCGCCCCATTTCCCACTTCGTCGTATCAACAATAACCCCAATGCGTAGGCTGCGTCAAACTACAACATTGTCGATGACTTAGCCCAATCCCCCGCAGCCATGTCTGCGTTAGAAGTCTTAAAAAACTACCCTTCGCAGCGCAAGACTTTACTCTCAGCCATTGGGGCTATCGATCCAAATGATTTGCAGTTAATGGCATTTGATTTGGACCAATCCAAACCCCGCCTGCCTTCCACTTTGGCATTCCAAGTTTCTGTTTCCATTCAGAATTTTGTCGTCCATCGATGCATTATTGATGAAGGTGCCTCTACATGTGTCATGCCCACCTCCATCTGGCAGAAAATGGGATCCCCCCCTCTCTAGCAGTCCTCTACTGTGTTGCGAGCCTACGACGGCCATTCAGCTCAACCACAAGGCCTATTAACTAACGTCCTCATCCAGTTGGCTAGCAAAATTGTCCTCATAAACATCGAGGTTATCAATGCACAGCTTGATTACAACCTTTTACTTGGCCGCAGCTACATGTATGCCATGCGGGCAGTTGCTTCTACCGTTTTTCGTACCATGATGTTCCCCCATGAGGGACGCGTGGTCAAGGTTGACAAACTCACTTACCATGATCCCAAGGCCCCCGCGGCACCCGAAAATGTTCTCCCCGTGGTTGAACAACCTGTTTCGGGTGCCACCACCTCATTCGTTTCTTCTATGGGGCCCGGAGTTTACTCAGACGCACCAATGACCTCGACCTTCCCATTTATTCCACCCCCGTCACCTACCACTGAAGTGTCCGACCTATGTACCCTGTCCCATAACACGCGAACTCCTACTAATCAACCGCCCTTGTTGCCTCAACCCCCTTTGGTACCTAGTCACATTGGTGCTACACCCATCCATACCATTCCTTTCCTCTTCCCTCCCTCAGGAGTAGTTAGCGCCCCGGTCATGGCCACCCTCACCCTTCCTGGGTTAACCTTAGAATTACCCGTTTAGTATCTTTCGCCTCTTGTTCGTCCGCCGACACCAGATGTCGTCCTGCAACCGGTGCAACCCATTGTCACTACTAGTCAACCACCTCCCAGTGTCGCTACCCCGTCATCCTCCATGAAACCCCCCCCTCCTCTTACCAAACCCACTGGGGGCAGAGGCCCCCAACCTTACACTGCTGTCCCACCTCCTAAGACAGTCAAAAATCCCCCTGTGTTTCGTGCTCCTCCCAAATGCACGCTGTGCGATGAGTTGGGCCATGCGACTCACCTATGTCCTCAGTTACCGGCGTTACAGGAATACATGCAACTGCTTGACGACGACCCCACTATCCTGGTTGTCCCTCTAGATTCAACCCCTAAGCCTCACGACAAATCCCTGCGCACTAACCACTCTTGTGCCCTATGCGATGTTTACGGGCATTACTCCCATCACTGTCCCGACCTCCCCGAGTAAAAAGCAGCTCTCTTTGAGATGAACAATCTAGATCTCGAGACGGCACCCCTCACCATTGAGGAAATCCATTCCCCGGTCTCTTCCCCTTCCGGAGAGGTTAATACCATTTATATGAGCTCTTCCGTCACTACTCCCTCGTCAACCGATTTGACGACACAAACATTCTGTACTGATGAGGAGATTCTTGAGGCTCTCACTGCCCCAGATTATCCCTGGGATGACATGCACCATCGTTCCTACTTCCTCCCAGATGAACCCTCCTCTAACACTGCTCCTCAATTTGCAATTGAATCCAAAGACTTCCTTCCCCCCAAGGTCGACTGGTTCAAGAACCCTATTCCTGCTCCTGATGCCTTCGAAGAGGGTAACATGGCCAACATCTCACCTGTCATCCAAATTGATATCGCTGCCCCCGGAGGCACCCCGAACTCATCGCTTTAGGAGCATCTTGCACTAAGCAGGAGATTGAGGAATACAAAACACTCTTCAAAGAATTTCGTGATGTCTTTGCCTGGTCCTATACCGAAATGCCTGGTCTTGACCCTGCCATTATAGAGCACCACATTAACACATGGCCTGATGTACCCCCCGTTCGTCAGAATTAGCGTCCCATTCATCCCTCAAAACTCCCAGCTGTCAAAGCAGAGATTGAGAAACTTCGCACGGCAGGATTCATTTATCCTATTGCCTATACCACCTGGGTTTCAAACCCTGTTCCCGTTAACAAAAAACAAGGCACAATTAGAGTATGCACCGCCTTCCGAGATTTAAACCGCGCTTGTCCCAAAGACAATTTCCCCACGCCATTTATTGACCAGCTCATTGATGCGTGTGCGGGGCATGAAGTCCTCTCGTTCATGGACGGTTTTTCCGGATACAATCAGATCCAAATCCGAAAGGAAGACCAGTACAAAACCACTTTTACTACCCCATGGGGCACCTTTTCCTATCGCGTCATGCCTTTTGGCCTAAAAAATGCTGGTGCCACATTCCAGCGGGCCATGACCTATTTCTTTCATGATTTTGTCCATATCCTGCTCGTCTACCTTGATGACCTTACAGCTCGTTCCCGAAAACGATCAGACCACCTTAATGACCTTCGTCAAGTTTTTCTGCGTTGTCGCAAATATCAGATCCGCTTGAACCCACATAAGTGCGTCTTTTGCGTTCCGGCAGGCCGATTGTTAGGTTTCATTGTTTCCCAGAAAGGAATTACTGTTGATCCCCTGAAAGTCCAAGCCATCTTAGACCTTCCCTCTCCTTGAACGCTCCGGCAACTCCAAAGTCTGCAAGGGCGATCCAATTTTCTTCGACGCTTCGTTCCTGATTACGCCACAACCGTTCATGGTTTCTTGCGCCTGCTCCATACCCACATACCCTTTGTCTGGGACGAGCAAGCAGAAGCTGCATTCGAAGCCCTCAAGAAAGCTCTCACACAAGCCCCCTTGATCTCCCCTCCGGATTTCTCTCAGGACTTCATCCTCTATGTCTCAGCATCTGAGCATGCTGTGTCCGGAGTCTTGGTTCAAGAAGACACCTCACGCCAAGAGCATGTCATTTACTACGTCAGCCAAACCTTGTCCGGCCCACCCCTACGTTACCCATATGAGGAGAGACTAGCCCTAGCAGTGGTATTTTCTGCCCAAAAATTGCAACACTACATTTTACTTAGTCATACCACAGTCGTCGCCGACTCTAACCCCATGGTATATCTCTTAAACCGGCGTCTTCTGCAAGGTCGTGTGGCTAAATGGGTCATTATCCTCCAGGAATATGACCTCACGTTCTGAACACCTAAGAGCACTAAAGCCCTTGCACTTGCCCAGCTCATGGGCCGATCTCCCTTCCTTCATCCCGGCCCCACCTATCTCCGAGGAGTTACCCGATAATCACTTGTTCACTATCTCGTCCGATGACCCATGGTACGGTGATATCTTGTTATACCTGCGCACGCAGAAGTTCCGACCCACCGTCACTCATAATGGACGTCGTCGTATCCGTCACTAGGCCTCTCGCTACCTCCTCCTAAGGGATGTCCTTTACCGACGAGGAGTCGACACAATTCTTCGTCGTTGCCTTACACACGAGGAAGTTGAACAGGTCCTTAATGATTGTCATAGCGGTGCCTGCGGCGGCCATTTATTAGGGATGGCCACTGCCCAAAAGGTCGTCCGCGTCGGATACTTCTGGCCCACACTTTTCACCGACTGCATCACTGCGGTCAAGCATTGCCATAACTACCAACTTTTTGCCCCCAAGGCCCGGACACCACCTGATCCATTACACCTAGTCGTCACCGTTGGTCCCTTTTGCAAGTGGGCCATCGAATTCATGGAGTGTAGACCCCCATCTGCTAACGGCCATAAGTACATCGTTGTCGCCGTTGATTACTTCACCAAATGGGCGGAAGCCATGCCTACTTTCAACTGTACCACTGACACCGCTGCCCGTTTCTTCTTTAACCATGTTATCACTCGATTCGGGGTCCCTAAACAGTTGGTCTCAGACCATGGATCACACTTTGAAGATTCTGTTTGGCACGAGCTATCCACCCTTCTCAAGTTTGAACACCAATTTTCCTCTGCTTACTATCCTCAAGGGAACGGTCAAGTCGAAGCTGTTAACAAAATACTGAAAACCATACTCCAACGCACTGTTGATCGGCATAAGTCCAATTGGCACCATATGCTATTCCCTACCTTATGGGCTTACCGTACATCCCCCAAGACCGCCCCTGGTTTTACCCCGTTTCATTTAGTTCACGGTGTAGAGTCTGTCCTCCCCATCGAGTGTCAGATCCCTGCCTTACACATCGCCGTTGAGCTTCCCCCCGATCCCTCCCCCCTTGAGCAACGTCTGCTATCCCTCGAACAAGCCGATGAAGATCGTCGTGCCACTCTCCAGAACATCGAAGCTGCCAAAAACCGCTCCAAAGCCAGTTATGGCAAACATGTTCACCCTCGAACTTTCCACGAAGGGGACCTCGTCCTCACCTATGACCAAGCCAACGACAGAACCGGTAAAGGAAAGTTTGAATCCATGTGGCAAGGCCCTTACATTGTGCAGACTTGCCTCGGTAAGGGGGCATACGTTTTAGCCAACTCTGAAGGCCACCCTTTACGCAACCCCCGTAATGGGTTGTACCTTAAACGTTTTTTCCCATAACTGAAGCCGCGACCTCATTGGTCCGCATTGTAAAGTTTGCTCTCCTTTTTTGTTTTTTGCCTTTTTTACCATAATCTCACATTCATCGTCTTTGCATGACCACAAATGGACCATCTTCCACCTCATTACATTGGCTTCGCTGATGGGGCAAGCCGCTGGTCTCCCAACCTGGCTTCTGCAGCATGGGTCTTATATTCCCCTTCCAACGAACTGATTCACCTTGACGGAATATGTATAGGCACCGCTACCAATAACTAGGTGGAGTATAATGCCGTGACCGGTCTCCTGACTGCTGCACTCCAGATGGGCATATGTCACCTTCATGTGTTCTTGGACTCCCAGCTACTTGTCTCCCAGCTCAACAACTGCTACCAGGTGCGCGATCCTTGCCTATTTAGAAAATTCCTGCGTACAAAACAACTTAGCCGACAGTTTGAATCCATCACATTCACACATGTCCCAAGAGCTCAAAATAGTGTCGCAGATCAAATGGCCAATAACATCCTAGATTGGCATATCAATCACACCATGTAACACCTCCATCATGCATCACTATCCCATAGCATCTCATCCAAATATATATAAAAAACCAAAAAGACTGCATTGCATCAACATTTGCATCCATGTACATAAACCATAAAACCACATTTATATCCATAGGGCATCCACGTGCCCAACATCCTAGACTACTTGCATCCACGTGCAATACAAACATACAACACATCATCAAGCGCATCCACGTGCGTACAAATGAGACAATATCACAAAAAAAAAGGTGCATCCATGTGCATATATATATACATATCAACAAAAAATACATGTGCTATACATGTCCTGAGTACCCCTGTACTCAGCCATACAAAAAACATATGTACATCCCTATAAAGCCTCATAAGGTACAGGCCGTAGCTACAAAACTCGGGGGGAGTCCCCTGCACTCCCTAATGAGAATCGTACCCTGCATCACTGTCAGTGTCCGCTGCCTCTGAATCCTCCCCCCACTCCTCCTTCGGCGAGTCCTCATCTCGTCTGGGCTCCTGTGCCCGTGCCCTGTCTGCCAATATGGCCACCCGGATCGCAATCGATCTGAAATCCTGAGGTGCCCTCAAGCACTCCTGAATCACGGCCGGATCGATGTCCCGCCACCCCTTGTCAGTCACCCCCACCAGCAACCGGTCTAGCAGCACCCGTATGGACTCCAATGTCCCCTCTGCATCTCGGCGACGCACCTCCCCCCGCCCAGGCAGAGCTGGAACGGCCACAATCCCTCTCCGCGCCACATACCCTGGCGGCGGCCTCGGGCCCACATCTGCAGATCAACCATTTGTCAGTAACAATATATCAAATGACTATCATACATAAACTTGACAATGCAATTAAAATATACGTACCATCTGGCCCCCATGCCTGTCCCGGCGGCTGTGGTGCCTCTGGATCTCCCGTATAGTCCATATCTCTATATGGATAGTCGTCCAGGGTCAACGGTAGCTGGAGCCACTGCAGGTACAGCTCCTGGGTAAAGTATCTCCCAACATCGTCGCCACCACGACGGCGCATCATCTCACCCCACCGCACCATCTGCGGCTCCTGCACGCCTCCTGCTCTGATCGGCACCCGCGGCCGCAGTGTGGGTACCCGCTCCATGAAAAATACGCATAAAAATGAACCATAGCAGAACCCCTTGCCAGATTCCTTCGCCACGGTCAGCTGCCGCTGCACGCAGTTCAGGAACATCTGGCCCCAAGCATAATACACACCACCCAGTACCCACTCCACAATCTGCATCTGGCCCCCAGACACCTTCTCCGGTGACTGGGATCCCAGGACCCGCACCACACTTGCCGCCATGGCCCGCACCACTGGCTCCCGTAAGTCCCTCACCAAGAGTGCATTCCTATGCACCTGAGCCTCTGCCCCACAGAACCGCTCCAGCATATCATCCATATCGATGTCCGCAGACACCCGCGGCTGAGTATCCGCCACCCTACCCAGACAGGGCAGCCCCGTCAAGAAGTACACATCAGTCAGGGTGAGGTCCACCCTCTCACCCTACACTCGGAACGCCTGGATGTCTGGCTCCCAAAAACTAACCAGGCGGTTCAGCAGCAATGCCACTGACCGAATCATAGGTACCTGCGCGAACTTCAATAGTCCGAACAGCCCCAGCATCGACCGCATCCGACGGTCCTCTCGGACGATGGTCATAATATCATCCGGTATCTCCCGCTCCCTCCATAGCACCTGCGGCATCCTGTCAATCACACAACGAAGTCTCATCAGACTCATGTCGAACTAATAGACCTTCCCACTCATCCAAAAAACCGGAACAGCTCAGTCCCCAACCGCGGCTGTCAGGCCTACAGCCATGGTCTTCGACCACAGCTGTACGGCCTAAACCCGCGGTCCCCAACCGCGGCTGTCCCGGTCTAAACTCGCGGTCTGAGACCGCAGTTTCGACCACCTAACTCGCGGTCCACCCCACGTGGACCGTACAAACAAACCCTGGGACCCACTACCCGCCCCCTAGACCCAAACAAAATGCAGGTATGAGTTTGACGGCATACCTGTCTCTCCCGAATCTGAAGTCGACCAGTCGGATCGTCCAGAAATGACACCTCAGCTCTGGCCCACTCTGATCACGAGTCAAAGTTCACTAGTACAAATGACACTTGTCATGTAGGGCCCACTTACTATTTATAGTCCGTCGACTTTTTCTTGTTTTGGCCTTTCTGAACCCATACGGAGTCCATTTTTCGAACTGTTTCCACCATTGGAATCAGCACGACGAGACCATCACGATGGTCACCTTGTTGCATTATTTTTTGCTACATCATTTTTGCCCATTTTTTCGATACCAATAGTCACCTCGGTTTGCGCGCCACTTCGGACGCTCTCCGTTTTTAACACTTTTTATATCACCGGATTCATTTTTCCGAGCTCGTGATGATGCTTGAGATCATTTCTCGCTCTCACTTGGTACAATTTCAACATTGCGTCCCTACACCTTGCCGCATCGATTTGCGCGCCACATCGGCCGTCATCAGATTATTTCACACTTTTTACATGAGCCATCCACTCCTGTCATACTGCAAATGTTTCGTTATTTTGCCACCATTCATTCACCCCGCAAGGAGGCCCACTAGTGTTCCCCCCCACCCTCAGTCCTGGTCATCATAAATGTTCCTTGATTGAACACTTCCTCCTTGCCTGGCCATTAATTCAGAGTCTTCTTATTTGCTTTCAGACTCCTTAAAATTGAAAGAAACCACAAGCATGTACTGTCCTGGGCTCGTAAAATCCACACGACAGTACCATTCTATTACTTCAGAGTCTTCTTATTTTCTTTCAGACTCCTTAAAATTGAAAGCAACCACGAGCATGAACTGTCCTGAGCTCGTAAAATCCACATGACAGTACCATTTTATATCCACACTTCTTCTAGTTCCCTAACCCATGAAGAAGTCCCCCCGCGCCTCTTGGTGCTACGATCAATCCTCTCGGCAGCACCCCCAATCAGGTCACCTTTGTTCAGAGTATTCTGCAATCTCCTGCCATTTTACCACAGCTTGAGTCTCCCTCAGCCCATTCACCCTCAGATCCTATACCGCTATGATCCCTTTACCACCAGTCAGTCTCATATGCTGCCCGATCATCCCCGCCATCATACTCTGAACAAAGGAAGTTTGAGTCCACCCACTCTACTTGCCTAGTTATTCCCCCCAGTTTATCACTCCTGCCATCAGTACTATCACAGTTCGGTTTTTCACCTTGCACTCCTGTCAAGGAAACATCATTGCCTTGATAGTTGCAGGTCTCCCTCTGTCGACGACAGCCCCTCTATTCCAGAGGATAGACCTAGAGGCCCCTGCGCCTTGGACCCATCACCATCTGTGGTGAGTTCCTACG
The DNA here is from genome assembly GCA_001517045.1 of Pseudotsuga menziesii. NCBI lineage: Eukaryota > Viridiplantae > Streptophyta > Pinopsida > Pinales > Pinaceae > Pseudotsuga > Pseudotsuga menziesii. The sequence goes on along the minus strand of LPNX010759132.1, from coordinate 515,816 downwards.
GACCATTTTGGGAGGAGTCATCATTGCCTCTCCGAATAGTTGTTTCTCACATGCTCAACTTCAGCACCTTAATCGCATCGTTGAGAATCGCGCAGGATGTATATCCTTTCCATTATGTGTCGAAGACCCCGGATTTCCCCCGACTCTAGCACATTGGTGAGTCACTTTGGAACGGCCAGTTATATGTTCCCGTGGATGTCCGGGCTGCGTTGGCGATTGTATTCGGAAGCCATCTAGTTCCATGCTTCCTTGAGTACCCAGTTCGGTTCCAGATCAGTGTACCATTGCAAGTATGACCATTGTCACTTTGATCCAGCAGCTCATTAGTTCCTTTGGAACCACATTCAGTAGCACTGCTGTCATTCCAGTGCATCAGTTGTTCAGCTCAGACATGGTTAGCCTAGTAGTATGTTCCAGATTTGTGTCCCTTCTGGACCCTTATGATATACACAGTGGATTTCTATGTATCCTATAGGTCCCTCTTTTCGGGCCTCACAGTTATTTTTATGTATCTTGATACGAGCATGGGTATGCCCGCCTCGTCCAGATGATCAGATGATTCCTCATCCATTATTGAGGTTATGTACTTTTCAGTCCTTACAGTTGGTTCGAGATCGTCGTTCCGGGATTCAGTTGGTTCCTTCTCTTCTCCACACCCCGGGAAAAAT
>LPNX010759132.1:487383-514964 GCA_001517045.1 Pseudotsuga menziesii | reverse complement strand
GTTTAGCATCTTTTATTTCACATATTATTGAACTGCTACTAAGGAATCCATTCTCCTTAGTAGGTGCTCATTCGCACAAGCTAGGGATAAAACCCTAGCAACAACAATGAAAGTATTTTTATATGAGGGATAAAATATATTGTATCCATTTTCATATTCATCATATCCAACTATTATGGACTCCTTGCTTTGGTGGCTTCAATGCCTTTATTTTCTCAGGAGGTATCCTAGCCCATGCTCTTGAGCCAAACACCCTGAAGTGAGAAACATCAGTTTTGTGTCCCCTCCAAGCCCCGAATGGAATCATGTATTCCAAGTATTTGTGTGGAAATTTGTTCTGAACATATTCAACACAATTTATGACTTCATCCCATAGCTTAGGAGACATGTAATACTCCCAAAATTTCATAAAGATTTAAAAATTTTCCTATAACAATAAATGTTTACAATCGTCGCTTAAGAGGGACATTTAACTGTTAACAGTTAACATATTAAGGTCTAAACTAGAACTAAAACTAATTCCTTTATTAATTTATGTATCTGCATACTTGATTATTTGCTTTCATAATTCAGTAATAAAGATTGATTTAGCAGGTGATGATCTGAAGTAACAAGAGATGAAACAACTGTTTGTTTACTATGTACTAAAGTTTGTTTTACTGTTTGTAAACATGAAGGAACTTCAGTTTATGTCTGAGGCTTACTTAGCGTTTTAGCTAATGCAGTGAATTGATGCTTCTTGTACATGTATTTTTATAGGTAAGACGTTTTGTAAACTAGTTTTAGTATAGAGATTAATTATCTCAACTAGCATAAATAAAATGCTAGTGTATTTGTTTAGTTTATAGCTTTGGGAAAAAAAGGAGGTATCGTCGAAACTGTATATTTACTTTTTATTTAATTACTTATAAGCGTAAGTATTTGGAAAATCCAAACATAAATCTAGATGTTCTTCTACCTAGCTTTGACTATAACTTGTTCATCATACTTTCATCTATTTGTTATCATATTAGGTCCTATATACAATTCTAGAGAAAGATAATTTCGCACACTAGGTATTTTGATACATTATTACTCGTTACCATGGTAATTCATATGTATTTGTCTCAATCATACATTCAAATGTTATATAAACCAGTAAAACCTAAGTCTAGGCATAGTTATAGGGTATAATGGATTGACATTCATACATATATTGAACGAACGATTTAATGCAGAAAACAGTTCTATTCACTGCTTCGGTATTTACCAGGTGGAAATGCAAAAAGAAAAACCTTATATCGTTATAATGTAGTATTACTGCTTGTTTTAAGGGATGAACAGTTAATTACCTAATGAACCTATCTAACCCAAGCCTTTGTATGACTTCAATCTCACAAAGAGATATTATATAATAATTATTACCCTATTTAAACAAATCTAAACTATAATACTCTTACCCATGAATCATGCCAAACATCTCTATACTTGCAATATTATATTTATAAGCTTTTAACCAAAGTTCTAATATAGGATTACGACTAGCCTTTTTGCATAAACCTAAATAAACGGGGTGTTTGCATCAACCTTCAATACTAACATGGTTATATGAAAATATTTTGCAGGTTTCACTTCATACTCCTGAACTATAGAGAAAAACCCATATTATCGAATTCATAGAAGGCTCCATGTGGTCATTGGTTAGTGGTTCGGGTTTTGACTTTGGTAAACTTCACTATAAAAGTCTCCAAAACCCTAAAATCTAGCATTTTAACCTATATTTTACAGTTGTGGAGAGTGTCGCAAGCTCATGGCCTCCTGGCCATTACACCATTGTTCACCTCTACGAGTGATGGCCTTCGATTTTCATATGCTAGCTCTGGGATTGGCCATAACCCCTCGTAAAGGCCAAGCTAAAACCTTTATCTGGTAGTAGTGTGGTCTCTGGTTTTGTACTCACCATGTGCTAGGGTTTTTTGCTGATAGTTGGGAGGTTGGAAAATAGTTTACATTGTGTCTTTCTTACCTCGTCGATATTTATTGACAGTGATTCTCTTATTTTTCTAGGGTAAGAGAGTTCCTTGGCCATAGCTATTGTGCAAACGAGATCTCTGCGCACCCGACGATCAAAGTTCTCCAGGTAAATTCATTTTTTTCTTTTTTTCATTTTCCGTAAGCTTTAATTCTTAATACTGAGTTTTCTTTCAAATAAAGACTTAACATTTCTCTAATTTACAATACAAGATTTTCTACAGGTGTTACTAGGAGCTGGGTGGCATAAACTGCTTCAGGAGGAAGTTCTCTACGCTACTAGACCAACCGGTAAGCCTCAGTTCTTGCCTGAGGCTCCTTCTGCGATGGTGTGTGGGGTTTTGGATGATGTTGTTTCACTTGATTCGAAACTGCTTGGCCGTGGCTACATTGTATATTACTTTTTTGAGAAGGTCGTATGGACATGGCTTGTTTTTTACTTACAGTTATTTTGGACAGGGCATATAATATTTTGTAGAAAAACTTGTAAAGGCCATTGGCCATAACTCTGTTTAGTTGGTTATTAAATATGTTAATTTGAAATTAACCCTAATCTTTCATTCTTATCCATATCTAATCCAGAATTCATCTATCTTTCAGCAGTAAAATATTTTCTCCAAGTAATTTTAATAACAGATGAAAACAGACATATAAATATATTATTTCCTAAATTCATTCATTCACTCTTGTTCCTAATCTTGCATAGATAAATTAGAAATAACATGTAGAACCTGGAAATATAGCAGTGGAGACAACAACTTACGGAGCTCGTTCCTCCCAACCAACTCCTGAAGATAAAGAGAACTGGTTTAGAAACCTGTGCAACTCCATAGAGTAATCAACAGTAATCTTTCTCCCTGTAGTAGTAAGAACTCGGCTCAAATCGGCTACACTAGTTCAAAAATTCGACACTTTTCACTCAAACACTTATGCTTGTCCCCTCCATCGAATTTCTTGTGCACTAATTTCATTCAGAAATTTCACAAGTAAAGAATGAGTAGCCTCAACTGAATTCAATGGGAAGTTTTATCATCCTACTTAGGTCTTTTGGGTCAATTTTCACTTAATGAGCCACCTGCTCTTGTTCCACTATCTTGGAAAACATGACCACAAAAATAGGGAAATTTCCTCCTGCAACAGCTAGAAGTAGTTTGAGGATGCTGTCATGTGTCAATCTGCTCTCAACCCAACCTATTCCACCAAGTGGCCAGTAAAACACTCATTTAACAGCCTCCTTAAGTTGTTGTCTCATCTTTCATTTATTAATTAATAAAATATTCAGCAATTAAATGCAATTATCCTTGACCCCACTTGGTCATTAATTACAAACTTTATAATAAAATTAAAACATAATGTCTCCTAAAACATAAAATGTTTTTGCAATTTGGGGTATGTGACAAGACAAATACTTCGCCTCCAACATGCAAGGATGCATTTCCTTTGTTGCTCTATTTTTGCGCTCAGCTACACCATTCTGCTGAGGTGTGTATGGAACTGAATGTTGCATATGGATGCCTTATTTATCACATAGTTGTTCTAGTTCCTTATTTAAAGATTTCTTCCCATTATAGTTCCTTAATTCTTTGATACTCTTCCCACTGAAATTCTCAACAGAAGCTTTGGAAACTTTAAATTTTGGAACACTTCATATTTCAATTTAAGAAAGAATATCCAACAATACCTTGAAAAATAATCAATGAATATTAGGAAATACTTTGGGTTTCCATAGGAGGATTTTGGAATAGGTCCTATCATATCTTAATTGACCAATTAGAGGACTTGAGCAGCTCTTCTTTCCTTCCCCTTCTCAAACTTGTGCTCTGCATGTTTTCCAACAATGCATCCCTTGCACGTGCCTTTGGAAAATTTGATGCCTGTAAGTCCTTCAAACATATTTTATTTGATTAAATATTGAAGATATTTTTAGTTGAGGTTTCCAAACCTCTCATGCCATAGTCTGCTAACCTCATTGGCATGTGACAGGAGCACATTAGATGAAGAGTAAGGAAGAAAGTGTGGGAACTTGTACATCCTTGACTCATGATCTTAAACACCAACTGCAACCATTTTTCCAGTGGAAACTTCAAAAATTTACACATCCTCTTAATTTAATGTCACTCTCTTGGTCAAATCATTGTGGTTCATTTGGTAAACAAAGAGTAGGTTTGTTGCTAGATATGGCACAAACAACACATTGTTGAAGTACCCAATGTCAAGATTGATCCCTACAAATCCTTTTGTTGGGATACTTGAGTCATATCCCATGACAATAGATGGACCAATGCATGGTTGGAGAGCAGAGAAAGACTCTCTTGTAGAATCCATATGCCTTGAGGCACCCAAATCTATGATGAAGGAGGAAGATACAAAAGTTCTAACCATCAGTGCATGACACCTCTCCTTGTTTTTAGAATTTGAACCACTATCCTTCTTCTTTGCTCCATCTGGAAGAGGGATATTGTTCTTATCAAGGATTTGCACCATCATATAAATGGCCCTCTTCATGCATACACTCTTAGGGTTCCAACCCTTGTGACAGTAGTTGCATTTCGACCTCTCTTGTTTATTCCCTTTCTCCTTGCTAGAATATTTGGGCCTATCTTTGCATTTCTTCCTCTCTTGTTACTTCAAATATTTGAGCTTCTTCTTTCCCTGTGCCTTCTTCAAATCACCAATTGCAAGGAGCTATGTATTTGGTAGGCTTGATGGCACCCACCTAGACCAACTTGTCTTGTTCTTGACTAAGAGACTGAATGAAGTTTTCCAAAGATGGCATCCTCCAATTTTGTATTGTGATCTTGGTAGATTGAAAGGTTGAAAAAAACACGGAGTATTCAGACCCTAGTTTAGAAAGAATGGAAAATACTAGTTGCTCTTCCTTTTTCTCAATGTCACACTACTTCAGTTGAAGGACCAAGGATTTGAACTTGATGAAGAAGTCTTGAATTGTCTTAAAATTGGTTGGGATCAAAGAGATCAACTCATTCTCAAGTTGATGGTCCCTTAAGTATTCCCAAATAGTGACTCAATATTGAGCCACACTTCATTTGGATTAGAGAGTCTGTCAACATGAAACAAGAGGTATCTTGAGATACTGAGGCATAGCATCCCAAACGCTTCATCCATCCTGTTGAAAAAATTGGACTTCTTAACAATTGTTTCTGGCTCATTTTCTATCCCCATAGTAACTCTAGAGATACCCTTAGATATCAACTGAATTACCATCTCAACCTTCCACTCAAAGTATTTGAATGGAGTGAGCAAGGTGACATGAGACTTCTCCATTTGTTGTTGCACACAGTGACAAAGAACCACATAAAACTTGCAAATGCAAACACACAATATTCAGAAGGAAACCCTATATTACTAATTTGAGCTCTCTTGGTTTGAGTTATATATCTAAGAGCTCTGATACCCTTCAGGATTGTAAAGCCTTGATGGAAACAAGAAGTCCATAAGCAAGCTAAGAATCTAAGCACACAATTAACCTCACTGGAATTGCAAAGAATTAGCATAAGGAGAGAAGAAGAGGAATTAACGATCACACATTAATGAATGATAAATAAATGATAGTTTATAGTAATACACTGGTAATACATCCTTCTAAAGGATATTTGAGTTGATGGAAGACAACTCATTTCTAGCTCATAAATCAGGCTTACTAAATAGATAAACCCCCATAAGTGGCTAAAGAACTTTCGTAATTATCTATCAAGGACCTCAAGAATTAGCTAAATCATGAGTGAGTTTTCAAGTATGATGGAAAGAATTTCTAATCCTGGAATATGGAGAGAATGCTGTGGAGGATGGGTTGGAAACAAAAGATACCAGTTTCCTAGCTTACTAGCTTTACCTTATCCACTAAAAAGCTGGAATAAAGCAGTAAAAGACAGAATCTGCAGGAAGAGCAGTTACTAATTTTGGAAGTCAATAAAGTAGATAGGATCAATCTAGAATCAGGATTAAAGCACTCCTGGAGCATATATGGCAACTGTTGGCTATGTGGTGCAAGTGGATGTCGACTATTTAGGCTAGTGGGTAGGAAATTAATCAAAATTGATTAAATATTTTATCCTAAGTTATGAAGTGGGTTTATTATATTCCCACACCCCTCTTTAAGTATAACTTTATGATTATATATATATGTATATAGATCCCAAGAACAAGTCTATGGTCACCTTTTAACAATTATTATGTCCAAAAAGCTGAGGAAAGAGGAAAAACCAGATGGGGAGAAATCCTCCCTCAAGAAAAGGCATGAAAGCCTGAAAACCAAAAATGTTGAGTTGTTGTTGATGCTGCTCTAAACTGAATGTTGATGTATGTAGGAATCTTCTTCTTGGGAAGAAGAGAAAATTGCTCACTTGGATCAAGAACAGCTGCAGGATGGAAACTGGGACCATGTAGAACAACTGAGATCCAATGATGTGAAAGCTCTTGAGAGTTGTAATCATCTCCAAGGTGATGTAATGACTTGAACTTAGAACCAATAGATATTAAATTAGCTCCATACAAGTGAAATAAGTTTCCAAATGAATGTATGAGGTCTCCAACTTCATTTTCATAGATAAGATCTGTGCAAGTGATCATGTAGGACCAGAGAGAAGGCATAGGATCAAAGAGTGCGAATGAAAGGGATCCATGGGTTGATATAGATTCCAAATAATCCAAAATAACACATATAAGCATATCATTAGACTCATGGGAATACACTGATATTGAATCCTTTGTAGTAGAATTATAAAAGGAGGAAGGAAGGAGATGTTCAAAATCTTCAAGGAGGCTCTGAGGATTGATGCCATGAACAAAGGAGGAAATGTAGACATGCATGAGATCAAGTATCCTAAGTGGAAAGACAATAATATGAGTTGGTTTGGATAAGAAAACATCTCAGAAATCACTGAGTTGTGTACCATAAAAGAGAGAAGTATGCACAAAGTGTGAAAGATCTAGCACATAGATCTCAAAATCTAAGATAGATTACACAGAGAACAAAGAAAGTGTGAGTGAACCATCAATAACAATAGAATCTCCATCTGTCACTTCTTTTTCATCATCAACATATTCAAGAGACACAGAAAAAGATTGCTCTTCAATATTTTCTTCTTGATTGAAGGAGGAAGCATTCCGATCAAAGAGGGTAGCAACAACATGAACTATATGAGAGACTTCTTCTTCATGAATAACTTCATCAAAGAATGTATAGTCCAATAAATCTTGAGAGAGAGAACTTGAGGAGATGTTGGGTTTGCTCCATTCTTCATCTTCTACTTCCTGCACACCAAAATATTTTTCCAAATTGTTCCAAAGCTCAAATGGATACTCAAAAGAATCTATGAGATGATCTATATTTGGCGTCATTCCCAAACACATAATTCCATAATCTCTATCACAATTATTAATCTAGTTAATATTCTCTTCATAAGACTCGGGTTCGCTCAAAGCACCATTGGAGACATAAAAGAGACATTGCCTCTTCAAGTATGCTCTCATCGTTGACTTCCAATTAGCATAGTTGAAGGGAGATAGTAGAGGAACTTTCGAATCCATATTGAAGTTGTTGCACCTGCAAATAAACCTGGAAATCTAAAAAGGAGAATTAATTGATGAGCTCCCAAAGCTCTAATGCCATGTCAGGGATTTTAATTCCTTGGATTTGATACCATGTCCGGATTCTAAATCCTTGATGGCAACAAGAATTCCATAAACAAGCTAAGAATCTAAGCACACAATTAACCTCACTGGGAATTGCAGATAATTGTCATAAGGAGAGAAGAAGAGGAATTAATGAACACACATTAATGAATTATCGATAAATGATAATTGATATTATTACATTGGTAATACATCTTTATAAAGGATATTTGATTTAATGGAAGACAACTCATTTCTAGCTCGTAAATCAAGCTTACTAAATATGATAAACCCCCATAGGTGGATAAAGCACTTTCATAATCTATCAAGGACCTAACAAATTAGATAAAGAATGAGTGATTTTTCAAGTATGATGGAAAGACTTTCTAATCCGAGAATATGGAGAGAAAATCATAGAGGATGGGTGGCAACAAAAGATAGCAGTTTCCTAGTTGACTTGCTTTACCTTATCCACTGAAAAGCTGGAATAAAGCAGAAAAAAAGACAAAACCTACAAGAAAGCGCAATTACTAATTATGGAAGTCAATAAAGTAGATAAGATCAACCCAGAATCAGTATTAAAGCACTCATGGGGTATATATGGAAAGTGTTGACTATGTGGTGCAAGTGGATGCCAACTATCTAGGTTAGTGGGTAGGAAATTAATCAAAATGTATTAAATATTTTATCCTAAGTTATGAAGTGGGTTTATTATATTCCCGCAATACCATCTAAAATTATAACCACAGTAGGATCTACTAGCTAAGAATTTCCTCACTAGATAATAATTTGGCTAAGTATGCATGTAACAGTGTGAAAAAGGCACAATAACACAAACATGTGATACCAATAGATGAAGTTTATATTAGGTTCCAACATAAAAACATGTTAGGATCATCATTATATTACAATAGGAGAAAATATTTAGCCTTTGGAAGCACTCAAGTGGCCTACATGGGGCGAGATTACATTGGACCTCAAACCCCCCTAGGTTGACCATTAGGCTCCGAAATCACCACAAATGGTCACGAATGATAGATATGAACATTGGGATGACATGATTGGTAATTAATGATGGTGGCCCATGAGTGGTGGAGAGAATGGTGTTGTGGAGGTGGCCCAAGGTGGTCCAAAAGAACTAAAAATAGGCAAAATAGCCAAATACAATGCATGTGTGCCCCATGGTCCAACCCAAATCCACAAATTAAGACATGGGCATGTTTCTAGGGACAAAGTGTCCATAAATGAGGCTCCTTATCCACTAGTTGACCAAAATAAGGGTGCCAATAATGATTAATGGTCCAATTTTCTCAATAACCTTAGACAAACATCCACTAGTACATATGGCTCAAAAGTTCCATGAAATATTTCCACGAATAGGTTAAACTGGTCATTTTCATGGACAAATTGATAAATATTTTGAAAATAAATTGTTCCGGCCCCCGATCATTGTCGCTACTGCGACGTATATGACTATTTGTCTCTATAGCGATGAAAGTCCGTCTGTATTGCGATGAAGACAGACGTTCATCGCTCTAGCGATGGAACTCAAAACACTTGCAAATCAACGATCATCACAGTAACGGTCATTGAATTTTTCTTATTGTTGAAATTTGATCATTGTGCATTTTCGCTATAACTTCCACGATGATTGATCTATAAATACATGTTGTTAAGACATATTTCATCAAAAAAAATTCTATAGTTGAAACTATTTTTCTGTTAATTGTTTGATCTGTGATTTCAAGTGTATGGTATTGGTTTAACACATCCAATTTTTTATCTCCTTTGGTTTCCAGGTTATTATTTTTAAATTATTTGTCTCCTTTAATGTGTAGGATCGTACATAAAGTGAGTCGACTATTCATTTTCTCCTCGATACTATCACATCCAATACCAACATGGCAAGATATGGATGATTAGGAGGTATTGATTTGAATGTATCACGATAGAGTTTATAATTTGGTTAAGGAAGGTACATGAGAAATAATGGGTTCGTCTTTGATTAATGAGTGTTTTAGGTAACACTATATATTCTTATGTAAAATAGATAAAATGGTTAGATCATCATGAAATTTACTCATTTTCAAAATATTTGTAAAATTTTAGTTTTGCATTGAGGTTTGTGGTTAGTGAACTAATATTTTTCCAATGAGTAAATATAATGTCATAAGGATTGGTCTATTAATCATTGTCTGATTAAAAAAAGATGAAGATGAACTAATTAGGGAAACAACATCATTTCTTTTGAAATGTTTTATTTGCNACTAGCATGTGGTAATATCCTATGTGAAAAATTGTTTAAGCATTGTGATCCCATGTGCTTGTGAGAAATCATGTTTCCTAACTTGGGAGAACATAACTGTTGGGAGGGATTTAAATTTTATCACTAAATATAGAAAATATAGTGGTTGGTGGTAAGAATAGACCCCCATACTAACTTATTCCTTAATAATTTGGAAAGGAGGGGTGTTTTTGATATGTAACATGTCGAAATAAAGTCAACTTGGATTTACTAATTAGATTTGTCACTTTCCATGTCACGTCCTTTAATTTTTTGTCTTCTTTGTCACTTTCCATGTCACGTCCTTTAATTTTCTGTCTTCTTTAATATATATATATATACTCTATTTAATTTACTTATGCATTGATTGAGTATTTTTTGTTCTTATATGCTATTAGAATGTCAAAGAAATATACTTGGGAAGAAAATAATAAAAGGTATGCTGAGTTTAAGGAAGCATTGGAGGTTAAGGGTGATGGAAAGTGTTATTGCGATGCAATGATTGCAGGGGTTTGCGAACGAGAAGAATTTTAAGAACAAGTGCTGAGAAACATTGTAAGGAGAAGGGGCATGCAGAAGGGGGGTTTGAATATCTTCCCTTGGTAAGACGTTATTCATTAGATAATGTACTTCTTGTAATAGTAACGATCATGTATTCACAAAATGTTTTATCATTTTAAATTTATGTGTTGTATATTATACACTAATGTTATTACATTGTTTGTAATTATAACGACAATACCCCCTAAATGTTGACTGCTAGAGATCTATTTGCCACATAATTATAGTGGAAATACTACTTTACAAGGTGAGGAACATGGAGATCATAATATTCTGAGATGAAGTACTTCTTAATGATCCTATGGACTAAGATGATGTTATTGATACATATGCCAAAGATGAGATAAATAGATTGATACAAGAAACATTTACTCCATTGGATGAGGACAACCTCCATGATGTTCATGATGTTCCTCTACTCGAGAAGTCCCAAGAACCTCTTTATGAAGGCTTAACAAAAAATATTCTATCTTCTATATTGTTTTTGGTGAAATTGAAAGTTTTGAATGGTTTATCAAACACTTGTTTCACACAGCTCCTAAGGTATGTAATGTATTAATTGCATCTTCACATGGTATGAAAAGTTCACTATTTTACTCTATTTTTAGTGTTATTAAATTCATAAATTAGGGATAAGCAATAGTTATGATTTATATTGTTTACATTTATTTTTTTTTGTTAATGTTACAGACTGTTGGTTGAATTTCTATTACCACCATCAAATAATTTACCACACACATGTCAAGAGGTATTCTTAATTATGAAAGAAATTGGAATGGACTATTGAGATATTGATGCATGTCCTGATGATCATATTATATATTATGGACAATATGCATTAGAAAACAAATTCCCACAATGTTAAATTAGTAGATATTGAACCAATAAAGTAACAAAAAAGGTGCCTCGCAAAGTTCTTCATTATATTCCAATAATTCCATGTCTCCAACGACTATTTAGGTTCCAAAGTATAACATAGATTATGGATTACCACGTAAAGAAAATAAGTGAAGATGGTGTTCTTCACATGCCTGCAGACGGTTCTACATTGAAGAGCATCAATAAAAATGGCCAATTTTTAAAGATGAACCTTGTACTATTAGACTTTCATTGGAAGCTGATGGTTTCAATCCATTTGGAGAGCTTCGTTCTACTTACTTAGTGTGGCCAGTTTTCTTCATAAACAATAACCTTCCTCCTTGGATGTTGATAAAGAGAGAGTACACAATGTTGGCAAGTATTATTCCAGGTATTTTTTGAAAGTAATTATATTATTTCATTTCTTTTTTTCATTGTTGCATGAGAACACCTTTTATATATTGGGAAACATAATTGAATAACATTGTATATTATTGAATAAATTAGGTAAGTACCAAGTTAAAGATATCAATGTATATATTGAGCCTCTTATTGATGAGCTATTGAAGTTATGGGTTGGCATCACTATGTATGACATCTCTCGACCAATAGGGCAGAAACAATTTCAGTTCCATGGAATACTTGCATGGGCAATTCATGACGCTCACGGGTTAACATATTTTGTGGTATGTAAATTTATGTTGCACTTTAAATTAATATGTTTTTAAGGTAAATATCATGCATTTTTATTTAAATTAATAATCTTTTGATGCTTATATAACATTAATAAATATATCTTGCAGGTCTTCAAACAAACGGAAAATTTACATGTCTAGTTTGTGGTCCTAGGATAAAATATCGTCATTCAAGAAGTTTAGGAAAGGAGGTGTTTGATGAGTACATGCACTTCGTCCATAAGAACCATAGGTATCGAACTACCGAGAAAACAAAATTCAAGGGTCAATAAGAGAATGGGAAGAAAGCACGATGAATGACACCTCACCTATGGAAGTTGGAATATAATAGACATCGTCATGGTAAGCAAATTGTATATGTAGCATATAAATATGTAATATTATGAATTTTAGATTTTTATTGAATTTTCTATACCATGGGTGTCATGAATTATTGTTAATGTGTTTCCATTTATGTTTAATATTGAATGTTGTGAAAGCATGAATGGTGTTCCATGAGGAATGAAGAGTTATCCCATACAATTCAAGAGGTTTCCTTACTACGAGCACCTAAAAATAACTCATTTGTTCTATATATTGGGAAGAATGTAACATAAATGATATGGAGAATCTTAGATGGAAGGACTGACAAAGATAAAATTGGAAAATTTTGTAGTGACATTGCAAAATCCAATCACACATTGCAAAGTGTAATTAATTCCAATGCTGGAGAGGGGGACTGAAATATTAGTTTTCAGTGGTTATTGATAGAGCAACAAAGCAATGATATAAAATATGTTATTTAGAAAATAAGGTTTCCAACTGGGTTTTCGTCGAACATACAAAATATCTTAATGAAAAAGGTGATTTTGGTGGTGTTAAAACTCATGACTGACATACATTCATTAAGGTAATTATTTACGTATATAATTTCTATTTAGTACATATTTTTAGTGATTGTTGTCTCTTGTTTGAAAATTAAATAAATAATGATCATTTGATTTTTGTTACAATACGTTCTACCTCCATCTCTCCCAAATATATTTGATGACAACATAAAACAAGTTATATATGATCTTGGTAAATACACGAGGTAAGTAACAATTTATATGCATGAAAATGTTTGTTCACTTTGTTGCATAGCCTATTGACATATTGTGTTTTACATATTGGAACTTTATTATGTATGCCTCAATCTTGTTGATCAATGTTATTTTCTTACATCATTTGTAGGTGGATTTCATCTAAAGAAATCCATAAAGAAGATATTAGGTATTGGAAGAGAGAAATTCCCCGTCTAATGTGTGAAATGCAGAAGTATTTACCTCCATGATTTTTCAATGCACAAGAACACTATCTCATACACCAAGTTGAGGATATTGAATTCTGTGGACCTATACACACAAGATCAATGTGGATGGTGGAAAGGCATTTGAAGTCATTAGAGACTTTTGTTAGACAAATAGCACGTCCTGAGGGTTCTATTGTGCAGGGCTATATGGTATGTCAATCCATGGTGCACATTAGTCAATATCTTCCAAATTTAGCAAAAAATATCAATCTTCCTCGCATTTGGCACGTCAACTCCACCAACAAATTTGAAGGGCAGGTCCTATTGGGGAAAGGTAGAACAAGGAAAGTGAAAGGTAATTAGATGGTGTAGATTTAATTTATTATACAATTAATTTTTCAATTTCATATATATATTAATCATTTATTTTTTATTATTCCATCAATATTTTAAGGTAAACTTAATTGCCTTTAATGATAGGTAATTTACAATTCTTCATTGTTATTTTTCTGTATAGTTGGTCGCGTGTGGGATGCAGTACATTTATAAATTGCAAGCAATCTTGATTGGTTGGATGAATGGATAGAACGATGTATATAATTCTATGGTACCTTACCATGGGAAGGGGTGAGTAAATTGATTAAAATAGTACATCGTCATTGAGAAGAATATCCTGGTGAGATTACACAAAGGGAAATCGATTTAGCATGTGGTTTAAAAGATAAAAAGGCAAGTATATTTTATACACTGATCATTCTTTTTTTTTGTTTCCCATTATATAAATGTATTTCTTTTGTTTATTTCTTCTTATATGTTTATTTACAAAGTCGTGCATGATGCAGTTGATACAACACAAGGATTGCGGTCCAATGGTCATAAATTTCGCATCAAAAAGTTGGGTGACAAGAAGGAAACAATCGATTGTGGGATAACTACAGTTTTTCAAGTCACTAATGTTTCCTCTAGAAGTGACAAGCATCCAGAAGTATATGAAAATAGGTACTATGGTTATCTGGAAGATATAATTGAGTGTGAATTTAATTCCTTTAAAATAGTTATGTTTGAGGTCAAATGGTATAGGCTACAAATGAATGAATGTGATCCTGAAAAGAACTGTTATTGAGCATGGCAATGGATTTACCATGGTTAATACAAGGGCACTTGAACCACGTACATAGCCTTATGTTCTTCCAAGTCAATGTGAGCAAGTCTTTTACTCAGAGGTGGTAGGTAAAGCAGGTTGATTATACATTGTTAGATATGATCCAAGAGGAATATCGGTCAAGTAAAATCCATAGGAAGAAGACAATGTCGAAGAAGAAGGTGATGCATATTAGGAGCAGTTGGTCACCGCAGATTTGTCAGATGAAGAATCTAATCAAGAAGTTGATCATCCAAATGATGTAGCAGACGATTTTTTACTCAGTGATGATATTGATGATGAATATATAACCAAAAATGGCGTTGATGATGTTGTTGATATGAGCGATCCTTTCAATGATAGTGATTCTGGACCAAATGATGATACATATGAAGAAGATGATGATGATGATATTGACGATGATTCATGATCATTGATGTGATAATCCTTAATCTTAATAAATTTTATAATCATCATCATCATCATGCTCATCCTCATTAGAATAATCGCAACCATCATCGTCTTCATATTTATGATCATCAATGGTATCATAATCATCTCATCATCATCATCATCACCACCACCATCATCATCATCACCATATTTATCATCGTCATCATCGACATCATAATAAAGCTCATCCTCGTCCTCATCCTCAGCTTTATCATTGTCAATGTTATAATCATCATTGTCATCAATGTTATCATCATCATCATCATCATCATCATCATCATGTTCATACTCATTAGAATAATAGCAATCATCATCATCATGTCATCCTCATTAGAATAATTGCAACCATCATCATCTTCATATCTATGATCGTCAATGGTATCATCATCATCATCACCATCTTCATCATCGTCATCATCGACATCATAATCAACCTCATACTCATCCTTAGCCTCATCATCGTCATCAATTTTATCATCATCATCATCATGTTCATACTCATTAGAATAATATCAATCATCATCATCATGTCATCCTCATTAGAATAAATGCAACCATCATCATTTTCATATTTATGATTATCAATGGTACCATCATCATCATCGTCATCATAATCAACCTCATCCTCATCATCATCTTCATCATTGCCAATGTTATAATCATCATCGTCATCAATTTTATCATCATCATCATGTTCATACTCATTAGAATAATAGAAATCATCATCATCATGGCATCCTAATTAGAATAATCACAACCATCATCATATTCATCTTTATGATCATCAATGGTATCATCATCATCACCATCATCATCATCGACATCATAATCAACCTCATCCTCATCCTTAGCCTCATTGTCGTCAATGTTATAATCATCATCGTCATCAATGTTATCATCATCATCATGTTCATCTTCATCATCATCATCATGTTCGTACTCATTAGAATAATCACAATCATCATCATCAACATGTTCATCCTAGCGACGATTTGCAGTGGGAAAAATGTTCACATGTACTAGTGATAGATGAGAACCGTGACATAATTGATATGGATATATATCCTAGGAAATATGTTAATCGTGTACTATCTTCATTTATGTGTGCATTACTATGGTGGTGCCTCGAAGGGGTTATAAAAAGGTAATAAGATAGTAGTTATAGTAATTACCTAATACTAATTACTAGGTTTATAACCCCTAATCATTAATAAGACAAAACCTTGCAACCACTATACTTTTAAGTTTGATAATACCTTATGGCCCCTTTACTTCCATCATTTTCAACTCAACAATTGATAACTTTCCACTCCTAATAATTATTAAGTTGTAATTTATAGATCCTATCACCTAATACCCTTAGTACTTGAAAAATGTTTATAAATCCTAATTCTTATGCTTGTAAATACTATAATATCTAAACCCTGTACCTTACAAACACTATTTCCTAACCATTAACACATGTAATCCATAATTTATAACTACCCACTCTACGATCTATTGAATAAGCCTAATTATTTTAAAAATGGTTTCTATTTTAGAAGAAATTTTAAAAATAATAATATGACAAGAACAATTTTGTGTTCAATTTCCTATTTATCAAGGTTGTAATTAAATGAATTTTATACATTTTCAGGATTTAAATATTTGTAAGAAATAAATTGTATTATACAATGAATTCCATCTAACCTTATTACTACTTATGCTTGTCTCAATTCTTCTTGATATTGGAGTTTATTAAGCATCCTCTGTGCATCAAACTTAGAAATGGTCACCATATTACACTCATATGACAATTGTTTTTTCAAGAAAAGGTCTACTAACGATGGTGTTCTCTATGATGACGATGATGGCCATAAAGAAAATGATCATGATAATCCTGCTGACTACGACGACAACGATAATTTCTCTATCAACATCATCGTCATCATCATCATCACTAACAATGATGATGATTTCGATGGTGTTGTCTATAACGATGATGACGATGACGACAATGACGATGGCATTATTTATGACGATGTTGATGATCATTGATGATTACAATGACAATGACAATGCTTATGATGATGATGATGATGACAATGAATATCATGATGGTGGTGATGATTAAGATGGTGGTGATGATGATGATCATAAGTATTGATGTCACCGATGTCATCATCATTGACATTGTCATTAAATTTTTAATATAGTACCTTGTATCCCAAACAAACATCTCTCATCTTAAGTTTAACCTGGTTGTTATGCTACCTTGCCTCTGTGTTGCTGGAATAAGTCCCTGGCTTTATCCATTCCCGAAGGGGTGTAGTGAACTTATTGGATTCAAGGAAAGGTAATAAATCACATTAAAAAAAATAAACATTAAAATAATAATAAACATTAAAGTAATAATAAACATTAAAATATTAATAAACATTAAAAATAATAAACATTAAAAAAGGAAGAAACAATTAAAAGTATCCATATTACCTTCTCCCCTGTCGCGACAAACAAAATTTACATCTTTCACTTACCTCACCCACGAACTAGGCCTGAGGTCACAGAGGAGATTCCAAGGTTGCAAAGGAGGTTTTTCAGTTACCTCACCTACAAACTAGGCCTGAGGTCAGAGAGGGGGTTCCAAGTTTGCAGAGGAGGTTTATCACTTACCTCACTGATGAACTAGGACCAAGGCCGTAGAGTAGGTTCTAAGGTTGAAGAGAAGGTTCCAAGGTTGCAGAGGAGGAAATTCTTGTTCATTCAGCAAACCCCTTCCTTGACACAGCCAGAAAGCTAACTTGTGAGCATGGCGAAACCCTTAAGCTGCACCAGATAAAATTTGTTAGAAACAATTTTTATATTACGGGTTATTCCTACAGGTAGATTTTTATTGGGTGGGCGTCGGGATTCAGCTCAATTTTAATGGTATCCCAGCTTTGGGGTTTTTCTATCCTCAATACTGTCCACCCCCTTCATCTCCAAAAGCTATGCAGAGGGACATTGGCAGAATGAGATCGAGACCCATAAGCAAAGGTGAAGGTCACTAAGGCATCCAGAAAATCATATGCTAAGGTAGCTTGAGGACCAGGGTCCAGTATAAGTATATATTTTTCCCGCATAGATGTCTTCAGTAAGTCAACTCCTTTCATTTAATCCATTAACTCGTTTTCTAGTCAGGGTTTTATTGACAGATAGGATCAATAAATTGTAGTCAGGGTTTTATTGATAGATACAGTCAGGGTTTTCTCCTATCTTCCCTCCATCGATTGAGTAGGATGGATGTTTTTATACAAAAAATACTTCACCTACTTCCTATAAACCATACTACTACATACCCTGACAATCAACCCCGCTTATGGATAGTGGATAGATATACAATGTGGATAGATACAGTTAGGGTTTGCTCCTATCTTCCCTCAACCGATCGATTAGGATGGATGGTTTTATACAAAAAAAATTCAACTACTTCCTATAAAACGTGAAAAACAACCCCGCTTATGGATAGTAGCCGATAGATATACAATGTGTATAGATATACAATATTGTCTTGTCTTGTAAGGGCTTTCAAGCCTCGTACTATCTGGCCTGATACATGTCCAGTTAGGTATGTGTTGGTACAGTCTGGTTAGGTGAGGAGGATAAATTATGACCAAGATCTTATCTAGTGATGTATGGGCTTATATCAGGCTTTACAATAAATCATGGGACGCATATTTTAGAAGAAGAAAAAAGCATCAGCTCATAGTTTTTTACACAACACATAAGCTACAAAATAGTCTGCACATTGTTGTTACGACTGATTCACGAGAATAATTGATTTCTTGTTTCTCTATGATATAGCTATCATTTTGGAAGTATTTAATTGTTACAAATGGATTGATGAACCTTCTGAATAAAAAGAACGATTTTTATTACTATGTTAGGTAAAAATGAATTCCAAATATTAATTTAAAACTAGTATAAGGATCCACACTAGCCATTCTTGTAGGTGTAAGTTTTTGAAAAAGTAGGAATACCAGTTTGTAAGAAAAGGCCTATTTTTGGTCTTGTCTCTTTGATATTTTTATAAGGTTTTTAATTAAGTGTATTTTTCAAGAGGTTTTTTAACTTTAATGACTTCCCACATCCCTTCTTTGAAATGAAGGGTAGTACTGATCCTTGGTATAAATTTGTAATGTAGCAATGAAACCTTGCTCCAGGTCTGCTTATATGACTGAGGTTAACTACTAGAAGCTGCCTCAAAGTATTTCTTAGTTTTTTCCCTTCAATGTTGTTATGATTTTACTATTTAGGGTTCTTTGGCTTTCACCAAGAGTGGGATTGTTGCTTATATTTCAGTCTTGATTTAGGATACCATAAGAGGGTGATTCTCTCAAATAATTACCTTAGAGGGACTCTCCCCATGCCACAAAAGTGACCAAAACAAATCCTAAGCAATTTTACTCTCTCATCACTTGCTTCAGTGCACTTATAACTTCCATATTTAGCGAGTTTGTACCCTAGTGCCTAAACTATCACCAAGGCACAGTAGGGAAATGTCTCATGGTGGAGGTATACTGCTTGTTAGGGATCTTATAACTATTGTTATAATTTGGAAATCAAATTCCATAAATACTTAGCTCAACATTTGATATTGTTGTGGCATTAATTATCAAAACAAAACTATCGGAACATAGAATTAATGCTAACACCCAGAATAGTCATAGTCATAAAGAAATGAATTTTCCACCTATTATATGCTTCCATTGAAGGCTATAAGTATTCCATTGAAGTATATGAGTATGGAATGAATGTACCTTTAGGAATGCACATAAAATAATAGACCTGAACATCCCAAGAATTCCTTGAACCTTCAAATAGATACCTTAAATTCATGGTGTAAGAAAGGTTGGCCTTAAATTACTCAGAATACCTATAATTCCAGGAGGGATGACCTTGAAATATTCTCCCATCATACCTACGGCTTGGGGAACTCAAATTATAACCTATGTCTTTGAAACATACTTTTCATCCTTCCATTTTACCCACCCTATGAATCACACTTACGACTCGGGAACCTCCCGAAACTCTTCCTTTGGACCCTATGGCCTCATACCTACTCCTTGGGACTAGCCTTGGGAAATAAAACTTTTGTGGGACTATCCTAACCTATGCATCAGACCTAAACCTCATACTTACTGAATTTAATTAGCCCTATTACAAACCCTACCGTCTGTGTGGTAGAGCATAAGCGAATCCAGAGCACTATAGGTTATTTGAACCATACCGTAAGTAACTCAGAAGAAGCTAATAGAAGCTAAAGTATATCTAATCTAATAACAAAATTGTATTTAAGGGATGGGGTTCTTGCATGTAAAGAGTTGGTACAAGGGGATGGGGTTCCTACCATGCCATCCATCCAGACTAATGTTCTTCTACGTCTCTTCCAGGTCTAATGATTATTCTTTGTCCACTCACTAACTCAATGCTCCTAGGTTTCATCCAAAAGGTCTCAAAATGTAGGATATCAAATTATCAAGATAGTCCAATTAGTCCAAATCTTGTAGGAAATGGAAAATATAATGATTAGTCCAAGCTACCAAGTTAAAAGAGGTATCCTTAAAGTTTGAGAATAAAACATGACTTCATACCAAGTTATATCTATATGACAATCTTCCAATATGGCATGCAATATATACAAGACAAACATTTTAAAGTTTTAAATAACGATTTCACTTAAATATGTGAAATGACTCTTTGATAGCTTGACAAAGATTAAAGTCCTTGGTCTTGCTGGTCCCATGGGTAAATGGGGTTGGATATCCACCTTTATGGTACACCTTGTTATTATGGGTATGAGGGTTTCCTTATCTTCTTATCGTCACCCCCTTGCAGGAATTATTCAAGCCCCTTATTGGGATATCCCAAGCCCCTTGCAAGCATTATTGAAGCCCCTTGCGGGCATTATTGTAAACATTGTGTTGGCTTATTGTAAATACCATGTGGGAATATTGTAAACACTGTGCGGGAATATTGTAAACACTATGATATTTCAAGGTGATATCATGCTTATTATATTGTCGTAGGGGGGTACTCAAAACACACTTGCAACTTCTGGTCAGGTAAACATGATTGCCATATTAACACTAACATTTTTCTTCATTAATCACGTTTATTAGACATGGTTAAATTTTTACTTTTCAATATGAATATATGTTGCTTCTTGTATTGTGGCAGGATGACTGTGGGAAATCCCCAATGGTGTCCCATCGGGTAAATGTTATCCTAATAGTACCTAAACATGATTAAAGTAAATTTTTATTTATTAAATGTAGGCTATTTTTTCACGTGAATTTTTGTAATGATAAAAATAAATTAACAACTTTTATTGATTGATGTTTGTAGAGCACACCACATCACAATGATAAGATGGTCGTTGAGGAAGATATATTTTATTCAACTGACCCAATGGGAACTGTGAAGAAGGATTTGAAAAAGTCCAATCAAGAACTTCTTAGACTGATAAAAATCAGACCCATGACTGAAGAAATCAAAGCAAGAATTGGTGACTTGAGGCAAACAAGTGTACAGTACGGGGTAAGTGGAATATTTGAAAGATTTTACGAACTATGACATATATTCATTTATGTTATTTTAGTTCTCTATTTTTTATATGATCTAATCAATTAAAGTTTTCTTTTTTGTAGGAATTTTTGGAAACAACACATGTGCATCTAGTACAGTATGTAGATGTCGGTATTGGTATTAGTGATGGTTCAACACAGCGTCAATCTGTTGGAACAACGAAGCTATTTGAATCTCCTGACCAGTAATGCCCTTTATATGCTACGACCTCACCGGATGTTGGAGATCAGCAGGGCCCTTCACCCACTACTACTTCATAGGATATTAGAGAGGAGAGTAACATCGAATGTGAAATTTGATATCCTGGAACAGTATGTGTGGTTAGAAAGGGATCATTTCCCGTTACATTCTTGGTGTATAAGGACTGTGTTCCAATCAAGATACCAAAGATTGCAGGAATTATTTAATTAATTCATATTGCTTTTCATGTAATTCAAAGCCACATACCTCAAATTATTTTTAATTAATGACCATATTGTTTTTGCAGGAAATAATGTTTTTTATAAGAACCTGCATGTGAAGGCGTTGGATATTTTTGGGCCCACCATTCCTACACAATGGAATTCCCAAAATGACAAATTGAAAGATGGTTTGATGAACCACGTGGTTAACTTGTTTGGTGATAACTTCAACAGAAAAGGTGTCACCGCAGCAGCTGGACTAAATTTGAAATATGTCAGGGAAGATTATAGGGACAATTTGAAAATTTACACCAAGTATGAGAATCCTTCGGTGCTTCCAGAGAAGCAGTGGAAGGATCTCATGGATGATGAAAAGTAGAAGGCATTGAGAAAACAAGGAAAGACTCGGCCAATCGGTTCAAGAAGATATGTCACATATCATATTTTCAATGAAAAATGTTCATTTTTTTTACTTTTAAATATATTTAAGTTGCAATATATAACATATTTGAAACCTTTTATAGGCTCCCTGACACCTCTAAAGCGGCAAAGGCACTAGTATAAAAACATGGGCAGCACAAACTGGGCTAGGGTGGATATCAAAAACTAAGAGCACGAATTGTAAGAATCGAATGATCATTATTTTTAGCCAATTTTTTTGTAACTGTAGCGAATAAATAATTGATTTATCACAAACAATTTTTATGGTGTTATGCATTGCAAGGAAATGATTTTCAAAAAGCAACCACTGAAGAAGACTTGAGGCTCGACTTCAAGTATGGTTTTCAACATGTACTGGAACGTCAAAAAATCTTGGGTCAAACCCCAATTTACCACTGATGCACACAAAGGTAAATAAAACCATATGTGCATGTTCAATTTGCTCAGATTACTTTGGACTTGAATTATGTGTTATGCCAAATTTGTATATGTGATAACTTGAAAATTCTTAAGCATTGGAAAGATCTTAATATGATTTTTTTTTTAATAAATGAATGATTTCAAGCATCCCCATACCAACTCTAATTAATCTCCTTTTAGACATTACAAATATTGAGTTGATAATCAAATATTTTATAAGACCTGATATGAGCATAATCTCTAAGAGGTCCAAGCACACCACCAACGTTTTCTCCAGAAATTGTGTGTTTTCTTCTGAAACCTGCTTTGTGATCAATGTAGTCATGAATACCTTTATAAATATTTTCATCATCATTATTTATACCCTTAAGTGAATCCTAGACTTGCTTAAACACCCACTATCATATGGCCTCACATCTTTGGTAAACTCAGACTCTCTCTCTCTCTCTCTCTCTCTCTCTCTCTCTCTCTCTCTCTCTCTCTCTCTCTATGGTTTCCATTGAGTTGTTGCAATTTTGAACCTGAATTTTCTTTTAGGATCTGTATTGGACTTAGTGGATTTATGAATATTTTCTAGGTTACTTGACTCATCATCAACTATATTCTATACCACTTTATCTAGACATTGAACTATCCTAATCAACAAATTGTGGTGAGAATCTTAAATATGTAATTATCCATTCGTATATTAATAAAAAATATGATTTTTCCTTTGGAAAAAAAATCTAGACAATCAAAAACATACTCCCACATCTCATTATTACAAGAATATTGGATCAATTGCACAAATGCATTAAATGTACTACAAGGCCTAATAAGGTTGAATGCATAATCAATAAGACACTATGAATCCAATATTGACAACTATCACTTTCAAGATCAAGTCTTCATATTGACTACACCAATTGAACTCCATTGACTATTTCAAATCCATATAGTTGGTTCTCCATGTTGATCAATGACAAATGATCAACTCACCCTTTCAAAGGCAATAAGGGATGATTCAAGTGGTCAACACCCTGACAACACTATGAGTTTCCCTTCTTCCAACCATCTCCCTCCCATTTATAAACTCTTACAATAGTTAACTCAATATTGGTTTTTCCATCTTAACTAAGTTTTATCTCTTGTTCTATGAGATCACCACAATGCCTCCATGACTATAATTTTACCATATTATGTTTGAATTGAAACAACGTCTTAATGAGAATCATGGGCAAGGTAGTGTGACTTAAGTGACCTTGGTGCACTTGGCCTTATGTTTTTATAAACTTAGTCATGTCAAACATCTTACCAAAACAATTGAGTTTCCTCATAATAAGACCATCATTATAATGTACTTGTGCAATCTATTCATGAATGATTACATTGAAAATAGATGTCTTTTTTTTTCAGGGTGATAGCAACAAAAGAAACAATTGTAGCGATACTGAACAGGTACCACATGATGGTGGGGAGCTGCCTCATGTTGGTGGAGAGAAACCTAGCCATTAAGGTATGTATGCTATAAAATAAAATTATTTATTATGATTTCAAATATATAATTGATGATGTGTAGTAATAAATTTTCTTCTGTAATGGAAGAGCATGTACATGCTCATGCTCAAATGGAAGAGGAACAAATGGCATAACCAATGAACACTCCAGTTGTCCCATATAGCCAGCCAACAGGTAAAGATCATTGTAATGATCTTGGAAATAATGAAATACATATCTCAATAATAAATAAATATTTATATTTATATAATTGTATTGGTTTTTGTATATGATGCCCCTCTCCAACGGCCTCCACGCCCTACTATTCGACGTACCAGAAGTATGGTATGGGAGAGCATGCCCACATAATCAACAGAAAGAGAGGGTAGAACAATTTCAACAGGAAATGACAATGAATTTGATGTCCCCATCTTGGAATTTATGAAAAAAAAGCAAAACAAAAAAATGTACTTGTATACATTTAATATTTGTGTTTGTATTAGTCGGTGCATAGCTTATTTTTTATAATGTGTGACATCATCTGAGGACTATGGTTATCCTCAAGGGGTTGGTTGCCCCTTGTTGAGTTAACCTGAGTAAGATGAGATGACCACATGAGCTTCCTTATCCAGTGATGATAATTATGAGCTTCCACTCTTTGCATGAGACACATGAGATGTATGGGTAAAATACCCTCATGTTGACTTGATGTGCATGAGACTAGTATGATGTCATGTTGCGTTGTTATGTTACGTCGAATTACATGTTTACTTGTATGTGATGTTTAGCCTTGTGGTGACTGTTGATTGACCCTTGCATGGTAACGTTGAGCTATACAACCCTTAAATGTTGGCGTCCAACTTGTTGATGACTAGTGTGACCTCTTAGGGGATTTTCCACCCTTGCGTTGACCTTAAGAGACCTCCTCAGGTGCCATCCACCATAGTGCTACCATATATGACTTTTTTGGAGTAATTTGTTGTCATTTTTTATTATGAGTTGGTCCTACTGCTATGTTGCTACTATTTTTTATTTGTGAGGGTTCGATGATTTATTTTAGGATCTTTTTTGGTTCTGGGTTCTCTCCTTTCATAGGTATGCTTGTCTAGTTAAGTCTCATGTAAGTAACCTAACGCTAAGATGTTGAAGTTTTTTTAGAAGCATTTCTTATGAGGATAAGGGAGCTCTGCCCTAACATCTTATGTTGAGTTTATAATTGGTTCAGATCTGATATATCATGCTACTGTTATATATTGGTGTATTTCATTAACAACGTACATCTGATATAGATCGCTACCGTTATTATTGTTATTGTTTTAAGTACTTTAATGGTTATTGTAACTCATTGTTTATGGGACATGCTGGAAATGAAGGATATTGAGGATATGAATGTATTAAGGGCACATTGGGTCACCATCCAACGCTTCATTGTTTCATTATTTTACATGGTAGATCTACTGTGTTTTATTGCCTTGTATCAAACATCAAGATCAAGTCTGTTTTGTTGGAAGGTATAGCAGTGTGTGCAATTCAAGTGGAGCAATGCTCTTGTTTCTGGTTTTCTACATCTATCATCTTCAACCCAACCATCATTAGCACCTACATCAACTTTTTTTTGAGTTTGTCCTTTCCTTTTCCCTCTATTTTACCTTAAAATATTAGGTTAATCAGGTCACAAAAACAAACTAGTAAATTAATACTAGTTAGTTTGTTTTCCTTTGTCAATTCGTTGTTCTTTCCTATTTTTTTTTTAACCCTAATTGAATTACCTTAATTATCTACAACCCTAGATAGCTTAATCAACTCTAAAACCTTAATTAATCTAGTGGCATTCTCTTCTTATCTTTTATTCCTATCCTCCCCTCCCAGGGTTTATCGGTTTTGCCCCAAAATGGAGTGGTGACTCCACTCCCTCCTTCCTACTATGGTAGTGTGGTGTCTTGCTCTAACTGTAACACTGCAAAAGCTATGCAATGTTAACTTGTATTTGGATTAAATGAGTGCAAATTAATGAAGGCTCCGTTGTGTTAGTTTATTTCATTAGGTAATGCTTGTGATATAAATTGTAATAAAGGGAAAGATGCACATGCATTTTATTTAAGAAAGAAAACACATTATTTCTTAGAAGGGATAATGGGGGGCATGTTTCACAAGTGGAAAAAAGAAACAAGAAAAAAAGGTAAGTGAAGTGAATGTGCTTGTGGGTAGGAAGGGTTGCCTATCAATTGATTGAGTTGTGAATGCTTTGTGCTTGTGTAGGATCTAGCAGGGTTATTTGACTTTTGTAGCTGTTACTTGTTCTTGCTCAGTTTGTGAGGGTTTGGAGGTTTTAATGAATTTTTTTTTTGCTCAGCAATTGTTTGGGGTTTGGGATGAGTCAGAGAACCTCCCTTGTCACACTTAGGCCCCCAAATTGGGGGTGTATTTGTAAAGTACAATCCTATGGCTGGGTGGAAAACCTCTAGAGGCAAATTATCATTATGCAAATTTGATCCCAAATTAAGTATTTGCTCCTTTGTTGTTTATGCAGATGCACCCTTATTTCCTTATTCCTCTTTATTTCCACAAGACATCATCCAATATGTGTTTGGTGTACATCATGTTACTACCTATATTGCATGGGTGTCTACCAAGGATTTCTAAAGCTTTCTAGGCATAAAATAATCCTGTAGCAGCATTCTAGGCATTAATTTCTCACATCTCAGTAGCCCTATGTGTGTGAAATAGAAGCAACAAGTATGATCGCTCAAGTCTGGGAAAACCAAGGTGTGAAAGCAACCTTAATTATACATGATTGTGTATCTAATCAGCAATGAAGAGCATCATTTTTAAATCTAGGTTACTTTCAGCAGTAATAGGCCTAATTCATAATTTTGGGTTGAATTTGAGGATTAATTTCCAATTTTGAGCACCCATGCAGCAGTGTGTGAACATTTTGGGCACATTGGGAGCATTTCTGAGCAGCAACAAACATTAAAGCACCTTGAATTAACAATCAAACGGAGGCATATCCCAATCTAAGCAACTAAGGCAGCCTATGTTAACTTCTTGTACATGTAAGAGCAGCCATACATCCACATATCAAAGTGAGCATGTGTTTAAATATGCATTGCTTAGCCTTAAATCTCTTTCAAAAAAGCAAAGAATTTCCTTAAGCAAAGAATGTAATTACTTATTATAGTCTTCTGGTTAACAAAACATTCCATTTGTATAACTGTCCAAACTTTCAAAACACTTTTACTAGAAAAAGACAATAGAGTTTCCAAATATTAATATATCCCGCCTTGATTGCTAATTTCAAAATGGTTTAGGAAATTTGAATTCTCTGAAG
>LPNX010759132.1:459424-487059 GCA_001517045.1 Pseudotsuga menziesii | reverse complement strand
TATGTTTTGGCATCCCAGAAGGTGATTTTTTGAGGGTCGATTCATACCTTGGACCATAGTGTTTAGTCATTTTATGCCATCCAATGGAGATTCTTCCATTAGGAGACATTATAAATCTAGCCCATCTAACGAAAAATCGAGTGTTCAAACTCAATTTATTGACTATTGAGCATGATAATGGCATTTCTTCCGAGCCAGATTGATAGCCGTTGATCTGTGCTCCCAATAAACGCCCGGACATACCCTATCCTCCTCGCATTTCTGAGAGCGCGGAGATAATCATGGCCATTGATTTCTATCCTTTCAACTCGCACCATCAGATCCTTGATAACGGGCTCACCTTTTTGGGGTATCTTCATACTCTTACAATATATCTTTTAACCAAGGTTCGACAAGCAACCTGTTATTTCTTTTTCATCATGATTTTTTTTTATCCCCTTGAATAATAATGGTGTTAACACCTGGCTCCATCTGGGGATGATATCCTCCCTGTGAGGTATCAAAGAACTCGTAGACCAGGTGCCTGTTTTTTGATTTTGCACAATAACTCCCAAAAACCCATCTTTTGTTTTTGTAAATATATCATTTTTGTATATTTTTAGAAAATGAATGGTATGCCTCCTGAATCTTAGGGCTTTCACTGTGAGCTTCAAATACACTCGACTTACCATTCACATTTATTTGTAAAGAAAAATAAGTATGTACAATCTATGATACAAATTTTACCTTCCTCCTCAGGATGGGTAATGCTTTAGATATCTTCCATTTACGGGGTTACTTTCCAAAAGAACCCCATTTGTATATTCCAGCAAAAATGCATTTTGACCTCTCTACCCAGCAACAACATAAGGCCCTACCCACATAGGGTCAAACTTCCCATGCTTGTCTTCATTAGGAGCGTCCCACTTCAAAACCAGGTTATCGATCTGAAACTGCTCTCCCTTGATTCTTCTGTCAAAAATATTTTTCATTTTCTCCTGATGTGACTGCACTTTGTCATAAGCTTTACTTCTTCGTTCTTCTAGCTCAATGATCTGATTTATCCTTCGTTGTATGTGATTTGGTTCTTCTAGCTGATCCTGGAAATATCTCATAACTGGTACCCCTAATGATGTCGGAAAAATCACTTCAGCCCCATATACCAGTTGGAACGGAGACATGCCGATTGCTCTTTTAGTGCTAATCCTGTCAGCCCATAGAGCATATTTTAGTTTGGTGTGCCAGGACCTCTTATTATCTTCCAACAGTTTTTTGATAATCCTCACCAGGCTTTTATTTGAAGATTCAGCTAAACCATTCCCTTGAGGATAATAGGCACTCGAGTGATTGAGGCTTATATGATACTTATGACAAAAATTAATCATTTTCCTAGATTTGAACGCAGCTGTGTTGTCTGTTACCATCCTCTTTGGACACCCGAATCGAGCCAATATATTTTCTTCAAGAAAATCCATGATCACATTTTTGGTGGCCCTCCTGGTAGGAATTGCTTCTATCCATTTAGTAAAATAGTCTGTAGCTGTCAAGATCCACTTGTGCTGACCTAACGAATTGGGGTTTATTTCACCAATAAAATCCAAACCCCATTGCTGGAAAGGAGCTTCAACCGTTATTGGATTCAAAGGGAGAGGCAGTACCTTTCTTTTACCGTCGAAAATTTGGCATTGATGACATTTTCTGATTTCTTTATATACATCTGAGAATAACGTAGGCCAATAATAACCAGCTCTCAGGATTTTGTTTGCAGTCACCTTCCAAGAATGATGTCCCCCACAGTCTCCCTGGTGAAATTCTTTGGTAACTTGCTGAGCTTCATCTTCCAAGAGACAATTTAGTAGAACTCCTCCAGGATCTTTCCAATAAAGATATTTATTTATGATACAAAATTTAGCAGATTTCAACTTTACAGATCTTGCTCTTGATTACTTAACCCTTCTGGTGCTTGCAAATTTCGGAGGACATATACAATACCGGAATACCATGGAGAAGCCACAAAATCATCCATCACTTCAGTCTCTGTATCCAACTGATCATACTGGTGAGTCAAAAAATTGATCTATAAAGATTCACAATTTGAGTTTGTCATCATCTTTGCTAGCCCTTGTCCTTTAACCAGCTTCGTGGGCTTTATTTCTATATCATACTCCAATAATGTAGCTATCCATCTCGCCCTCCTGCCTTCGGGATCTGGTTGAGTCAAAATTGTTTTTACTGCAGCGGTTGGAACATGTGCAATTACATGGGAATGCAAAACATATACTCTGAAATCCTTTAATGCTTTAACTAAAGCGTAGGCCTGCTTTTCCATGATGTCATATTTCAATTCCCCATCCCGTAGCATTTTACTGAAAAAGGCTATGGGTTGTTCCAAATTTTCATCATTTTTCTGCAATAATACTGCTGCTATAGTATGTTCCGAAGCATATGAGAATACTGAAAAATCTTTGGCAAAATCTGGACTTACCAAAACAGGAGCTTCTGAAATTGCTTTCTTGATCTCCCGAAATGACTCCTTAACTTCTGTATTCCACTTTATTTCATGGCCCTTCTTCAACATATTTGTAATATTCATCAAAATCTCAGCAAAGCTTGGTACAAATCTTCTCAAGAAATTTACCTGTCCCAGAAATGATTGTATCTCCTTTTTGCTTCTGGGTTCTCCTACCTTCAGAATTGCACTTACTCTTTCAAGATCAATCTTTATGCCATCTTTGGATATTATATGGCCTAGCAGCTTTCCTTCTTCTAATGCAAAATTAGACTTCTTAGGGTTCAAAGATATGCCATATTTCCTACACTTGGTGAAAACCCTCTCCAGATGACGCAGATGTTCTCTGTCAGACTTTGAGTAGACTGTGATATCATCCATATAAATTACCACGAAATTTCCAATTTCTCCTGCAAAGGCAATGTCCATAGCTCTCTGAAAAATAGCTCCTGCATTCATCAGGCCGAAGGGCATTTTTGCATACATGAAAGTGCCCCATGGTGTGGTGAAAGCGGTCTTCTCTTGGTCTTCAGGTAGTACCTTGATCTGATTATAACCAGAGAAACCATCTAGCATTGAAATTCTTTCAGCTCCCACCACTTGCTGCAGTATATGATCCATCTTGGGTAGAGGATAATTGTCTTTCATGGAGACCTTATTCAAATTGTGGAAGTCTATGCATAGTCTTATCTCTCCATTCTTCTTCCTGACAGGGACCAAATTCGCAGCACATTTAGAAAATCTGAGTGTTACAATGATCTTGGCATCAAATAACTTCTTTATTTCCTTCTCAATGACAGGGAGCAATTCAGGGTTGATCCTCCTGAGTTTCTGTTTAAAAGGCTTCTCCCCAAGCTTTATAGGAATAGTGTGCTGTATGATAGATGTATCATATTCTTTGAGGTCTTCATAACTCCAAGCAAACACATATGTATACTTTTTCATCAAATTCACATATTCCTCTTTCTCCCTCTCAGGAAGCTTCTTGGATAATTTTATGATTTTAGGATTTTCTTCAGTGCCAATATTTTTATCTTCAACCGCATCTCCAACAGGTTTCACTTTGGGGTTCTTGGCAACATCATTTTGATCGAAGGGATTTTCTAAAGGGATCAGGCCTCTTGGTATGAAATTATTTTTCAGCTGGATAATATCCTTACCCCCCAAGGTATTCCTTAACTTCTTAGCATCTTCCGCTTCTGTTTCAATTTCTTCATCCTCTCCAAGGGTCTCATTATTATCATTTTCATTGTCAAAATGAGTATTCACAAAATCTCCTGATAATTCTAAAAATCTTCGGATCTCCATATCATCTTCAAACACCTGCCAGTATTTGGAATCGTCTGGAATAGAAGGTCTGTTCATAATCTCCACCTGGTATTCCTTTTTACTAGCCATTGGGGTTTCAAATTTTCCAGCAGATACTGCTAAAGAATCAGCCACCAAATTTTCAACCCTGGGAACAACCTGAATTGTATGCTCTGTGAAGAAATTACCAAGCATATCCCATACTTCATTCGTGTAAGCCCTCATCCGAGGATGCCTGGTTTGATAACTCTAATTTACCTGGTTTATCACCAACTCAGAATCTCCCAAGATTCTGACTCTCTGAGCCCCCAAATCTTTCAAAGCATGTAATCCTAATGACAAAGCCTCATACTCTGCTACATTATTTGTGCATTCAAATAGCAATTTGTATGATAAAGCTTTGAAATCATGAATAGGAGAAATTATGTAGACACCAGCCCCAGCACCAACCTTTGCAACAGATCCGTCAAAGTACATAATCCATTGGCCTTCTTTTTTCTTGTTTTGCTTCCAGAGCATCCTGTTCCAAAACTTCTTTTTCACTATTTTCCTCGGACTTCTCCTGCAATGTCTTTTCTACATCGTGTGGGACAGCATCATTAAAGAAAATAGAAGATCCCAAATCAGTGTCGACAGCATATATGTGATGAATTTCAAGTTTATCCTAGCTACTTACTACATATGGAGTTCTTTTTTCACTATATAATCTCCTGCTCCCATCTGGAACTGGAATAGTAGCATATGACATATCCATCTACAAACTACCTTTCAGCTTGGAAGTCCAAGATCTTGACAGCAATATCCCAAATTTGGGTGGGATGTCTGCCACTACCACATCCATGACTATAGTTTTAGAAGGCAGTTTGTTCAGGGTTACCACCATGTCTTTAATTAATCCAAGGCATTTTACCCTTTTGGAATCAAAAGAGTACAGATCTTTATAGGGTCTTGTTACCTCGAATCCCAAGCTTTCTACCACCCCTTTGGGCATCAGATTGTGTGATGCCCCAGAATCCAACATAGCATTATGGACCACTTTGTCATGCACATTTAGGCTTAAATAGAAAGGAGGAACTTCTTCACCTTCTATATTTTCAACTTTTGATCCAAATGAAATAGCAGGATTATCATCATTCAATTCTAGAATGTCAAACTGCCATTCTCCTTGGTTTTTGACCATTTTTGTGATAGTATCTCTGTATTCAGTGTTTATCAATAACTCATTAAATGGAACAGAGATCTTTAGCTTTGAAAGCTCATTTTGTAGGTTAAAACCAGCACTAATCTTTTCCACATCAATCGGAGTTGCCTTCTTTATTATTTTATCCCTTTGTACCTCATTTTCTACCTCCTTATTCACAGAAGGCTCCCTTTGTAGTTCCTTTCCCTTTTCTCCATTCAAAGAACTAGAGGAAGGCTGATTTGGGTTTGCCTTCCCTTTATTTATGGGGACATCCCTATTCCTCAGTCTGATTTTCCTTTGCACATCATCCATTGCATGCAAATAACCTCTTTGATATAGCTCATTTTCAAATTCTTCATTTGCATTTTCCTACGCAAACATATTGTTCCTCTTCAGTAAGATATATTTTTGAATCCTGTTCTCCAAACAGATGAATCTCATTTTCAGGGGGATCTTCTTCATCAGCAACATAATTCTCAGGGAAAGGCGGGCGGATGGGTTGTTCTTCTTGGTTCCTTGGATTTCTCTGGGCTCTCTATTATTTTTTTTGGGGGGGGACATGGGGATTTGGTCTTCTAAAATTTGGATTCCTGATTTGGGGATCCCCCTGCTCTCTATTGAAAGGCCTAGGGTCCATGGTTAACCTATCCATCAACTTCTCCATAGTCTTCAACATCATCTCAAACTTAACCTCAATGGAAGAAGAAGAAGCAGAAGGTACATTTTCTTCTTTTCTCCTCCTATCCATATCTCTATGTTTCATCTTTCCACTAGCCATCATGTTAGCTTCCACTTCTAGGGCATCAGTAAACATGGTAGCAAGAGTTGCCGATTTACTTTCCCGCAATGAGAATGCCAAATCATTATCAAAAGCTCCAGCATAATGTAGTTTAGCAGCTGCATGAGAAGGTTTTATATCTTCCGAAATAGAGTTGTAAGCCCTCATGAATCTGCTTGAGAATTCATGAACAGACTCAAAACCCCCTTTCTTAAGGCTGTTATATTGAGATAAAAGCTGTAGAGGATTCTGCTTATCATCCCACCTATCTAAAAATGCATTATGAAAGGCCTGAAAATTCACTATAGACCCATTTGGAAGATCTTTGAACCATTTCTTTGCTTCTCCTGACAAACTCTGGGAAAACAACCGCATTTTAACATCAGGATAGTCAACTTCTTCCAAGTCAATAAAATCTTCAAACTTGGCAACATATTATTTCGCGGTTATATCCCCCTCCCCATCAAATAAAGAAATTCTCTGAGAATAACTTTGAGGGAGATCGTGTAATACAGCAGGCAGACACAAGGGGGCAAATCTGGCGGCCATTGGTCTGTGTGGATTTACAGGAAGTGAAGAATTTTGAGTACTTCGAGAGGTGGATGTTTCAACTTTGGTGGTCTATTGCAAATCTCTCCAGAGGGAATCTAACAGATAAGATTCTAACCTATGGGGATTGAACTCGATATTTTTAAGGTCAGATTCAGACTTGGTTCTCAACAGGTTCTTTCCAGTATTAACTCTACCATTCTGGATTAATACAAGAATCTTGTGATGATGATGGACCGAACAAAGGGAAATCTATCTTTTCTTTATTTTTTCTTCTAAACAAATTTTCTGGATCTTCAAAAATTTCCAAGATTTTGGTATCAGAGTTACCTCGCGTGTGTCTTCTCGAAGCCAGAATGTCTTTCTTAAATTCTGAAACAATTTTACAGTGAAGTTGCCAGGGCAAATATACAACCTTCTTTTCTTTTCGAAATTCCTGTTTGCCCACAGAAATCTTTCTTAATCTTTGTCGTTCTCCCAGGGCAGATATGCACTTTCGTCCCCGGCAACGGCGCCAGTTTGTTAGCACTCAGAATGTACCCAGGTTGTAAAAGGTAAACTCCAAGGTAACATCAAAACCACTTTAGAAAGAAACTGGTATTTTCCTCCAGAGAGGGATCTCTCAATAAAGATTTAGCATGACCAGATATAAAATAACGTTTAAAGATTTGTAGGTTTGGCTGAAACAATCACATAACCATTGGGCATGGAGTCATATACAATATAAATGTATCACAAAGGCATATAAACGAGATTTATCAAAGGCCAGATAATCACATCATCACAGTCATTCAAATTAATCCAGGTGAAACAAAAGAGATGAGGAAACAACCCATTAATACAGAGCATCAACAAGGATGAATTCTATATCAACTTTAGCAGAAAAAATCATATAATATCTGAAATGATGACTAGAGCATAAACATATGAATTCCAATCATCTAACACTATATTCCAGATATGAGGAAGAAACAAAATGGAGTGTTACACAAGGGAAATACAATCGCATAAAGAAAGAAGCACAGACTGCAATATCAACGACACATGAATCTCTGGCAAAAAACTCTCATGCATTCACTTTGCTACTCAAAAATAGATATGTTCTCCACAATTATTTTTTCCACCTCCCGATGGGTTCCAACCCCCATCTCTTAAAAAAGATGCAAATTTATACATAAAATAATAGGCCTTCCAAGAAGATCAATAACTGAATGATCGACTTCATTTAGAGTTTTGTAACTGAATTCCTAACCCCTAGGAAGTTTGTTACAACTCCAATCCTAACAGATCATAAAGTAACAATCAACTTGATAACAAACTTTTGCTCAGCTAGCTCCATGTCATCAGCTCCATGTCTTTGCCCCATCAGCTCCACGTCTTTGCCCCATCAGCTCCTTGTCTTTGCCCCATCAGCTCCTCGGTGCATAACACATGTTTCTAGGGATGAAGAATATACTTTGTCTTTCCAAACCGCTCCACAGCTTTCCACTGCTCCGAACTTGGGGTGTCACATTCTGTCATTTCCCGAATTGATACTTCAAGCTCCATATATGCTTCATAGGACTTCTTGGGCAATCTACTTCTGATAATTGCGAACTTCTGCAGGATTTCGAAATCTTCTGTTAACATATCCACAATGGTTTTCCCTGTTAGGATTTTCTCCAAATCATTAAATTTGAAGTGGTCCATGCGGCACTGGAAAAGCAGGTTATGATAATGTTCCTGTGAGAACATCCGTCCCTCCTCGTCCCAGAAGGAAGGCAACCCGTCTTCGAACAGCTCTTTAAAATCTTGTTTGAAATTATTAACCTGCAAAAGCAATCCTTCTGATTTATCTTGGACCGTCTTGATTAAGTGATGCTTGTGGATGGTTTTATTTGCCCACAGCACTATTGATACTCTGTCTTTTATGCCCATATCGTGCAACTTCTGATATGTCAGTGAATTCAGGAAATTCAGTGTGTTCTGAGCTGTAGTAAGAGGTCTTTTCTCCATATGTTCATTTACCAGCTTTAATCTCTGGTGAGCTAAATTTATAAGTATATTCAAATCATCAATAAAATTTAGATAGTGCCGGAACTTGGTAATCTCTATCGACAGGGTATCCCAAATGATATGTTTTGCCCCTTGAAGAGGGCCTTTCCCGATGCTTTTCTCCTTTAGCTCGTTGAATTTTTTCTGCAACTGATTTCTGTCCTGTAATATTTGATTTTTACTTTCACTTACTTTGGCCAATTCAGCTTTTATCTTTTCATTTTCTACCTTCAAATATTTAATTGCTTCTTCTTTCAAGCTCACCTGGGACATTGGCACCAACAAATCATCGGTAGAAAAATCATCTAATGGCTTGTGGATATTCCCAATGGACAGGTCTTCATCAACGGGGGTTTGACTCATTAACTCTTCCATAATTTCCTTCTCGTCACTTTGTTCTTTTTTCATTAAGGAAATCTGGGATAATAGTTCATTCCGCTCGGCCTCCCACCTGTCCTTTTCTTCCTGTATTTCGCTAGCTTTTCCCTTATATTCCATCATCTCCTGATGGACTTTATCCTTTTCCTCTTGCAAAGCCATTAATTCAGCTGATTGGACGTGCTCTGAACCTAGAATCTTCAGCTTTTTCTTTAAGACCTAGAGTGCAATGTCTTTTTCCTCTAGCATCCTCTTAACCGCATGGGTGTTATCTGAACTAACAATGTCTGTTTGCAGCTTTCTAATCTGAATGACATTTGCTTTATTCTCAACTTTCTCATGCTTCAATTGAATTTCTAATTTGTCTATCAAAACTTGCAATTTATTAATCCTTACCATGGCTTGCAATAAGTCTGAGTAAATGATGTCACTGGTTTGTTTGTGCAGTTGTATCTTATCCGGAGTGCTGATTTTGTCCAGCCGGATCTCCATTTCAGACATCTTCTTGTCCTTTACTATAGCCATCTTAAATTTATTTCTCTCAGCATCTCTAGCAGAAACTAGAGAGGTTTTTGAACTGTATAAACATCTCACTCTCCGGAGCAAATTTCTTGTCTCCTCTAGAGACTATTTCCTCTTCTCTGTATAGCTGGCTTTGAGCCCTTCCTTCAACTTAAATACTGGGCTTGATTCTGAACTGTCTACGTCACCCTCTACATTTTTAAAAGATAATTGATTTACTTGTACGGTTTTCATGGGAATCAGGGCAACCTTTTTAAAACCATCAGAAACTTCCTGATTTACCATTTCACCACCTTCAAGCAGCTTTGCCCTATTATGGGACCCATCTTCATCTACTTCCATACTCTCAATTTCGGATGAACTCCTCTTAACTATAATGTTGGTATTTCCTGATACTGTAATGGGTGCAGCATGTGGATCTTCCTTGAACTGTAATTTCAGCCAAGTCTTCAACAAACTGGTGCTCAAATGGATTATTCGTGTTGGCTTGTTTCCTTAGGGATATAACATGATGTGGATCATAATTCACTTTTGATTCCCTTTGGAAATCCATATTCTCTAACAATTTCTCTATGAATATTAAGGCGCCTTTACTTTTAAAAATGAAAGAGCCGACTTTAAGTGTAAATTTAATGTTTGAAGACTTCTTGAAAGCCCCAAAATGCTCTTCTTCAGATAACAACCTCTGCCTCATAAATTCAAGTGCGAAAATCCTCGGGGTCAAAAAGGCAGGTAACCTGTAAGGCTGACCGGTAAACCCATATATTCTTAACATAGTGCAATCCCTGTACAGAAACCAGTCTCCAACCCGATCTTCGAGTGAAGATTGCATTAAACACTTCATTTCATCCAAAACACGGGGCAAATCCTCATCAAATAACATTTTGTACATTTCCGACATGATCGAATTAGCAAATTTGAACATGTTGATTTGCTTGGGAAAA
Organism: Pseudotsuga menziesii; assembly: GCA_001517045.1. Lineage (NCBI taxonomy): Eukaryota > Viridiplantae > Streptophyta > Pinopsida > Pinales > Pinaceae > Pseudotsuga > Pseudotsuga menziesii. Next base: position 476,875 of record LPNX010759132.1, on the reverse strand, counting down.
TCAGAAGAGCACAGAGTACTTAAAAATTTCAACTCGGTGACATTGGAGCATAACAGAATGTTGAGCAAATAGGTCTGAAACCTAAAGAAACGAACTTTTGGGAACTTAGTTAACTGCAGATGGATTGTTTCAACGAGATACTCATTAAAATTAAACACAGGAATTGGCTAGGAGTTAGGGCTCAAGGAACTTATTCTTAATAAAAAACCAAGGATGACATCGCCTACATGGCAATCATCATCCAGACCTAATACTTGAAAAACCAGAGAGACGACCATTTGGACTTCATTTTTGAAAATGTGCACAGGGTAGGGCAGGAAAAAACCATCAAGGGATTGGCCTTCTTTTAAAATATTAGACAGGAAATGACGGCGATTCTCAGTTTCACAATTCTTATAAAAATCAGCAAGGACCGACTCATTTATCAACTCACGATTAACAGGGTAATTTTCAGGCAAACTGAGATTTTCTCTGATGGCTGTGGCATCAATTTTACAAAGTATTCTGGACGCAGACCAACTCACAATTATTCTCTGGGAGGGAGAATAGTTTACGGCACACCACTCTGCAAACTCCGGGAAAGGGAGGGTTTGCTCAAGAGCAAAGTAATACAGGAAAGACTTACAGACATTTAATACATCGTTCCCTTGCGAGTTATAAAACCACAATTTCTCCTTACTAACCGACACGCTCCCTATGGATAGGAAGGGGTCGCACACGCTCCTATCTCTGTCAACTAAAAACTCTTCCCTGTCGTCTATAACCTGACCAGACACTTGAATTTCTTTCCCCTGGTCCATTACTCAACTTACAAAGGCAATTTGGACGGAGGAATTACAGGGTTTAAGCCTTACCTAGCTGACTGTAGAGGCGCGTGCTTGGAGCGTGCCTGACTCTGACAAATGGAAGCTGTTGGAATGGCCAGTCCTTTTCACCTTTCCCGAACAAATAAAATAATAATGAGAAGTCAACCTTGCTTTTATAGGCCCCCACCGGCTTTTCGTAAACCACTTTTTGTCTCTGGAGCCTACCACAATTCGCCACGTGGACAAACATTTATTTTCCGCAACTACCATTTATTCCTAACTATCGTGCACTTCGATTCTCCGGATTCATTCAAGACCGTCGATCTGATTCTTCTTTGATTTCTAACCCTCGGATCACGTGCCATGTACCCCTTTCTGCCGGGGGTCTTGACAATAAACAACGTGCAAGTCTCCACCCTGGAAACATCGCCAACCATTGATGAAAAGGCCTCTCATTACTCCGCCATTAGATCGGGAAAGAGATATCCGATTCCGCTAAGTTTCTCGACCTTATCCTTCGTGCAACTTCATGTTCCGGAATCGCCCAATGTCGTAGATGCGATCAACCTTTATTTGTGAGCCGTTGGATTAGGTGGCACCTATCAAATTCCGCTGGGCTCCGTCATTTTAACCACCGCGCAAGTTTATGTTCTGGAATCGCCAACCGTCGTTGATCCACTTCACCTTTAATCCTAAACCGTCAGATCAACGACCGCCTACTCATTCCGCTGGGCGCTTTGGATTTATCTGCTGTGCATATTTTGGCTCCGGAACCAATCCCGACCGTGGATGAGATCCGACCTTGCCTTTCCACCGTTGGATCGAGTATGATGTACTCGATTCCGCCGGACCCCATTTCTTTAACCAACATGCGATTTCATAAGGTGAATTAAATATGGACCGTGGATCTACCCGAGCCATATTGATAGTCGTTGATCTGTGCACCCGATAAACGCCCGGACATACCCTATCCTCCTCGCATTTCTGAGAGCGCGGAGATAATCATGTCCATTGATTTCTATCCTTTCAACTCGCACCATCAGATCCTTGATAACGGGCTCACCTTTTTGGGATATCTTCATACTCTTACAATATATCTTTTAACCAAGGTTCGACAAGCAACCTGTTATTTCTTTTTCATCATGATTTTTTTTTATCCCCTTGACAAATAATGGTTTTAACACAGACAAATGCCCGCAAAATTGCACAAAAAGTTGAAAAATGCCCGCAGGAATCCATAGCAATAGATGAAGTAAAATACAGAAACAAATTAGCTACAATATGATTGCATAAATCTACATATTGATACGGGTAGCAATATGGTTAGAAAAAGAAAAGGAAATAAATTGAAGCAGAATTGTGATGTTGTCATTAATGCATGCTTATCTTTTATGAATTTACTAGATGATTTTTGATACATTCATTATGAAAACATGTCCTTATATGTCACGGGCATATAGTCTTCATGTGTGGGTTCTTGCATACTTATGCGGGCATGTCCTTACATGTCACAGGAATTTCAATGATCTGTTGGCATTTCAACACCCCCCATGGGTATCTTTCCACCTCTATTTCAGGCATTTTGGGGTTCAACAAGCATTTATCTATTACCCTATGGGCATGTTTAACTAGTTGCGGGCATTTTATCTTAGTCTCGCATGCATAATGAAATAGTTGCAGGAATTATGTCCATTAAGTGCGGGCTTTAAATGTGTTCAAAATATTTCACTAACTCATAGTTATACCTGTAAGCGGGGTTGATAGGGGTAGCAATATGGTTAGATAAAGAAAAGGAAATAAAGTGAAGCAACATTGTGATGTTGTCATTGATGCATGCTTACCTTTTATGAATTTACTAGATGATTGTTGATACATTTATTATGCGGGAATGTCCTTACATGTCACAGGCATATAGTCTTCATGTGTGGGTGCTTGCATACTTATGTGGGCTTGTCCTTACATGTCACGAGCATTTCAATGATATGTTGGCATTTCAACACCTCCTGTGAGCATCTTTCCACCGCTGTATCAAGCATTTTGGGGTTCAGTGGGCATTTATCTATTACCCTGTGGGCATGTTTAACTAGCTGCAGGAATTTTATCTTACTCTTGCATGCATAATGCAATACTTGCAGGCATCATGTCCATTAAGTGTGGGCTTTGAATGTTTTCAAAAGCTTTCACTAGCTCAGAGTTATACCTGGAAGCAGTATTGATAGGGGTAGAAATATGCTTAGATAAAGAAAAGGAAATAAAGTGAAGAAACATTGTGATATTTTCATTGATGAATGCTTACATTTTATGAATTTACTAGATGACTATTGATACATTCATTATGCGGGCATGTCCTTACATGTAAAGGGAATATAGTCTTCATGTGTGGTTGTTTGCATACTTATGAGGGAATGTCCTTACATGTCACGGGTATTTGAATGATCTGTTGACATTTCAACACCTGTTGAGAGCATCTTTTCACCTCTATTTCAGGCATTTTGGGGTTCAGCGGGCATTTATCTATTATCCTATGGGCATGTTTAACTAGATGCGGACATTTTATCTTAGTCTTGCATGCATAATGCAATACTTGTGGGAATTATTTCCATTAAGTGCGGGCTTTAAATGTCTTCAAAATATTTCATTAGCTCAGTGTCATACCTGGAAGCACGGTTGATAGGAAGTACGTGAAGTATTTTTAATATAAAACCATCCGTCCTAATCAATCGGTGTAGGGAATATAGGAGCAAACCTTGACTGTATCTATCAATAAAATCTTGAATGCAATTTATGGAGGGTAGATAGGATCAACTCTCATACATGCAAATCATTATATCTTCTGCTAGAAAATGAGTTAATGGATTAAACGAAAGCAAATGACTTACCGAAGACATCTCTTCAGGAAAAAAATACACTTATACTGGATCTACTGTTGGTTTTTAACCACCTGGTCTTGAAGCTGCCTCAGCCTATGCTTTTCATGATGCCTTAGTGACCTTCGACTTTTCTTATGGGTCTCTATATCAATCTTCCAATGTCCCTCTGCGTATCTTTTGGAGATGAAGGGGTGGACAGCCTTGAGGATAGAAAACCCCCAAAGCTGGGATACCATTAAAATTGAGTTGAATCCCAATGCCCACCCAAGAAAAAACGGCCTGTAGGAAGAACTCGTACTATATAAATTGAGTCAAACAAGAAATTGATCTGTTCCTGGTGCAACTTAAGGGGTTCTCCATGCTCACAAGCTAGTTTTTTGGTTGTGTGAAGGAAGGGGTTTGCTAAACGAACAAGAGTTTCCTCCTCTACAACCTTGGAACCTCCTATGCGACCTCAAGCCTAGTTCGTGAGTGAGGTAAGTGAAAGATGTATATTTTCTTTGTCACAACGGAGGGGAGGTAAGATGAATAGTTTTAAATGTTTGTTCTTTTTTGAATGTTTATTATTTTTAATGTTTATTAATATTTTAATTTTTATTATTACTTTAATGTTTATTATTACTTTAATGTTTATTATTATGATGATGATGATGCTGATGTTGATAGCAAAATTATCGTTGTCATCGTAGTCAACAGGATTATCATGATCATTGTCTTTATGGCCATCATCGTCATGGTAGACAACATCATAGTCAATAGACCCTTTCTTGAAAAATATTTGTCATATGAGTGTAATATGGTGACCATTTCGAAGTTTGACACACAGAGGATGCTTAGTAAAGACCATCTCATGGTTCTTATTTTCTATTCCATTGTCAAAGGCCATACTACAACATGAAAAACCAAATTAGTGGGTGAAGAAATGAAGGTATTGTGAACTAGGGTAGTTTCTTTTTGTTTTTGGGAGCTATGCATATGGAAGGGATTTCTTTTCCGTGCCTGGGGATACATCCACTATCAATAAGACTTTCAACACATTTACAGGGAGCACAATATGAGTGCTGATGTTTTATCCAAGGAAGCACTTTCTCTTGAGATGGGAAAACTCTCCTATATTTATATGTTGGATCCAGAGTCTATTGGCGGCGATACCATCCTGTTATTTTAAGTTATGTTATTCAACATACTTGTTGTGGCTTACTCATCTTTCTTAGTATAGATTCAGGTTTTTTTAGCCTTTAACTATGCTCTACTGACTGCTCCTTTTGATGAGTTGTTTCCATGGCATATAAATTCCTTAGTTTGGGGGATTTTCACTTTACCCCCTAGCTACTTCCTTGGATAAGCCTTCATGGCTCTTTATGTGCTTCTTTGTACTGTGTGGAATGTCTTTTTGGTGATGGATTGAGGCTTTATTTTGTACACCCTTTGATGATGGGATGTAGGATACTTTTTTGACATGGACCAGGTACTTTGTATTGACAGAAGTATAAGATATAAGATATTTTTTGAAATTATTAAAACTAATTGAAAATGTAATTTTGCAGTTATAGAAAGTGTTTGTTATTTTTACCAGTTGGGATTCCACGATAAATTTGTGTTCTCTGTATATTGTTGATTTTTCTTGTTATTTATTATTTTAAAAGTGGTTAAAATTGTGAAAACGGTAAAATATTGATTCACCCATGCCCCCCCCTCCCCCCTTCAGCATTGTCCAATATTGTAGCATTTAAATGATTATGGTTATTAAAGTTTTTGTTTTCATTACTTTAATAATTATTAATGCAGCTCTCTGTTTGATAGTACAGTGCTAATTAAAACAATTAATATACCTATATTTGTGCTTTTTACAATTTATATGTGAAATATGTGTTCACTTTGTTGCATAGCTTATTTTTTAATATGTGTGACATCTTCCGACAACTATGGTTATCCTCAAGGTCCTGGTCACCCCTTGCTGAGTTAACCTGAGGAAGATGAGATGACCACATGAGCTTCCTTATTAAGTGATGATGATTATGAGCTTCCACTCTTTGCATGAGACATATGACCACATACATTTGAGAAGGCTGGGTAACCTACCCTCACGTTGACTTGATGTCCAAACTATCTTGTGATGTTTTCCATGTCATCATCCTTTGCCATCAACCTTTATATTCCTTTTTGCAATGTCATCATCCTTTTTCCTTTACTGTTGTACTTATCATGAGAAGCATGAGCTTATAAAGTAGTTCACATAAATTTATTTCAGAAAATACCTACAAAGTAGCTTCCTTAGAGTGTTTAATGTTGACAATGATGTTAAAACATAGAAAAAACAAGGCAAAAAGGTCATGGGTCCATAGTATAGAATTATTAAGGAAATATGTTCATGGGTCCTTCCTTATTTCACATATGCGTAATTTTCCTTGTACTACTTCCTTATTCAATTGCCTGTATACATGTGTAAAATTAATGTGAAAGAATTTAGAAGTTTCTTCTTTGAGATGAGTAGCCAAAGGCCCATATAGATATACTTTCCCCCTTCATGTTTTGATTTGGAAAGTACTTTCCAATGAGCTAAGTGAAACCTAACATTGTCCTATTTTATCTACTACAAGTAGTCAAAACACAACCTCTAAATTTTAATGTGTATCCCTTTGGTACAATGAGAAGGTAATAACTAGTAAACATGAATTTCTTTGAGAACATCATTAACAATAGTCACTTCTACTTCCACATGATATCCACATGTGATACTAGAAATGTATTCGATGTTCAATCCTTCCTATCATCCAACCTCAATCCTTGATTCCATATCCAAGGGGTTTGAGAACAAATCCAAGGTACTTCAATCCATCATGAAGTTTATCGCTCTGAAAAAAGTGAATATTTGTAGTGCACCTATGATGTCATGATCAAGCATACAATTGAAACAAATCAAGGACTTATGGAAATTCATCTCCATCCAAGTGGTCGTACATTATAGTTGAAGAATATATTTATAAGCTCAAGCTTCCCATAACAGCTTTACTTTAGTTGTACCTCTCAATGGTTTAACTTTATCATTGAAATGCCCATGACATCTAAGGACATGCCCCCATAATGAATGTATCAGAAGTCATCTAGAAAATTCATAAAAGGTAAGCATGCATCAATGAAAACATCACAATGTTGTGTTTCTGTATCTAACCATACTGCTCCCCCTATCAATATGTAGTCTAATCGCTCCCCCCGAAACTTTTCTAGTCTATTCATCTCAAGATATTTAGTTTTTCTAACATATATCTTCAGAATCGATGAAAAGTAATATCTCACAAATGTAGATTTATGCAAACATATTGTAGCTAATTTATTTCTACATTTTAATTCATCTATTGCTATGGATTCTTACGAGCATTTTTCAACCTTTTGTGCATTTTTGTGGGAATTTGTCTGGACCTCAATGCATATGTTTGACGCCTGTGGGCATTTTATCAGTCCAACAGGCTTTTACAAATTGAAAAAGGCATTTATCAAGAGGTTGTGGACATTTTTTCAAAACAATTGCTTATCCAATTTGGAGAATCGAAGTAAGTGTATTCTGCAACTTAAATGTGGGCATATTTAACTAGCTACAAGAATTTTTACATTTTGTGGGCATTTGTACTCTATTTCCCTACGGGCATTTTTATTTCTCTATTACCCTATGGGAATTTTTAACTGGTTGCGGGCATTTTTACTCTCAAGTGCGGGCATATTTGAGGCTTCGCTAGTATTTGTCTCCTCCACTTGGGGGCATATTGGGGTCCCTGCGTGCATTTTAATAACATCTCCTTCACTCATGTTGGCATTTTTCTTCTGCCTACAAGCAATTTTTTGAAGCTTTCCCGCAAGTATTGAATTATGCATGCAAGACTACTATCAAATTCCCACAACTAGTTAAACATGCCCACAGGGAAATTTTCAACCTTTTGTGCATTTTTGCAGGCATTTTCCTTCCATATGCGAGCATTCTTTACATCGGTTGGGAAGATGAGCCAAAAATTGTTTTGAATACTTGTTATGTAATTTGCAGGATCTTTCCACATCAGTTTCTTTCTACATTCTTGCACCCTTGTGTTCACCTTAAGAGCCCTCGTTGGGTTCCATTTACCATATCACTACCTTATATGACTTTTTTTTTAGTACTTTACAGCCGTTTTTTATTGCGAGTTGGTCATACTAGTGTGTTGCTACTGTTTTTCATTTGTGAGGGTTGGATGATCTATTTTACGGTCTTTTCCAGTTTTAGGTTCTCTCCTTTCATACGTATGTTGGTCTAGTTGAGTCTCATGCAAGTAACCTAATTCCAAGAGGTTGAGGTCTGTTTAGAAGCATTTTTTCTAAGGATAAGGGATCTCTACTCTAACATCTTATGTTGAGTTTATAATTGGTTCAGATCTGATATATCATGCTACTATTATATATTGTTGTCTTTCATTAACAACTTAGATCTAATATAGATCGCTATTGTTATTATTGTTATTGTTTTAAGTACTTTAATGGTTGTTGTAACTCATTGTTTATGGGGAATCCTGGACATGAAGGATATTGAGGTATGGTTTCTCTATGTTGGACATGCTTGTCTCACTGTTTCAGGTTTGAGTTTGAATATTTGAGAAAATTAATTATAAAATACAAATGAGCCGAATCTACCTGAGAGTTTGTAGTTTTTCTCAAAATGAGATGAAATGTGCATTAAACATTTTTATGAATCTTGCTTCTTTAGAGTGGCGCCTTGTGCAGTCCAGTGAAGTGAAAGACAGAGAAGGTCATGCTCCTGGTATAGGACTAGGATGGGGTGCTACTGATGGTGGATTTTGCTCGAGGTAAGTAATTTTGAATTTTCTCCTATTGAAGCCTTTCAGCCTAAACTTTTGGTGAATTTTCAAATATGGAGTGTGACATTTTTTTTCATTTTTTTCACTCTTAGAACGTTTAAGGTATGTTTTGTTGTTTAAAGTCTTTTTTAACACACGAACATGTCATATCTGGGTCTCACTCCCTTTGGGAGCTTTTATTTCCTAATTTTTTAATTTTACTGTGGGATATTGTAAGGTAGGTTATGGTAAATCAAAGGGTTGGATAAAATCCAATTTTAATGTCTTGAAAAATAATAAATTTATTTGGAGCCAAAGTGAAACTTCCTAAATGACGGTTTCTTTTTTTTTCCAATATGAAGGGATTTTGTATAAACCTGGGGTTAAGAGTATTGTGATTTGATCTAACTTTTATCTTTTTCTGCTAAAAGGTTCAATTATGTATTGTACAAAGGATGTTTCCATGGTATGCTTGCAATTATGTTTGTTTAACAAACATAAAGTACATATAGTAATAATGATAAGATTCAAATGGCACATTTATTTTTTACAGGAAAAATCACCGTTTCTATTCAAGAAGATGAGAAATTACTTTCCTAATCTACTGGTGCTCTTTCAAAGTATTAAAAAAAAAATCTCTTTATTGACTCCCTCCAAAAACAGACTCCTAATACATCTTCATCTTGATTTTTGTGTATTAAAAGAGCACGGAGATAGCCCCTTAACTATCTTGTCTTTAGTCCTATACATTTCTATAAAAGTACTATGTCTTTATTTCTTATAGAAAACAGAAAGATCAAATTTTAACTCGCATTATGGCCTAGAACTTTAAACAGGTTTCGATGATCATATCTATAATAGCCTCCTTAAATAATAGATTTTGAGACATAAATTTTTTCATCCATGCATCTTCAATGATCACACTTCCCTTTTCTACATGTCTCTCTTCCTTTGAGTATACATCAGCTTCCACATTTTGCTCGCTATATACACGAGTAAAATAAACTGTCTTGAACAAGCTTGCTATTGTTTTTGTATGATATCCTAGAGGTTTGAGGTTTATATTTAGATTATGGCATGTACCTTGCATCTAGTTACTCACCAAACTGAGGTCACTATAGACCTCTAACTACTTTCCATTATTCTCTATGTCACATTTGAGAAGAAGCATTAATGCCATTGGTTATGCAAAATTATCATATCGTGTGCTAAGGCCAATAGCCAACCATCCATATTAATTGTGTGATTCTCAGTTAAAAACAAAATAAAACCTACATTGCTACTATCCCAAAGACCTTTCCATTCTCCATAAAAGAATCCACATACCTACTCTTTAATGATGACCAAATTCTCCATTTGCCTCTCTTTTCTTGAATGATTGGAATCTTGTAAGGCTTAAGCTATGGCCATGGATCTGATTTGATAAGAACATTGGAATGAAGGTACTAAAACTTTTTCCACAAATAAAAAAGAGTTTCTTTCTAAGTACAAGTCTCTTATAGTTAGACATGGCACAACTTTCCATTCCTTGAGCTCTTTTTTTCTCATCCAACTTTTCAAACATTCTTCAACAGAGTTTCCAACCTGTCTACTCTTCACTCTTGTGAACTCAAATGGAGGAGGTAATAGATACATTTGAGTTTTTTTTAACTCATATATATAAAGAATTCAACACACATGTGGATTCTTTATCTAAATAAACTCTGACCTTGCAAGAGGGTACCCTAGTTGTACATGAGTACAAGGAAACACTCTCTTTCCAAAATTGCAGAAGAGTTTGTATTATTGGATTCCTGGGAATCCTCGGTTGGATTGATATAACTATCAGATTGTTGTGTTAATTTCTTGAAAGTTTAATCGAGGATAAGCCTTTCTTTGTCTAGTGATTCAACAGAATGTTTGGACTATGGTCCCTTGCATTAGCCAAATGGATCATGATATCCTAGTACATGAAATCAAAATTCTATACAAGGAAACTATTTCTGCATTTATAAGGGATAAACATGTTCATATAAAAAAATATCCAATTATCATGATAAAAGAGCACATAAATACGGGTATACATAACTTCAATTTTAGATTTCCCAACAATTATTAAACTTCAAAAAGGTTTTAGATGTTTTATGTATTTAACACATTAGCATGGAGGCCAAAAGTTATGAATGCCAAATAAGTTCCTTGTATTTTCGGAATGACTCGTATAGTTGTTTGTGGCATAGGATACCTGAAGTAGGATATATCAATAACCCATCCCTGAAAAGAGTTGATAGAGGGGGGTCACAATATCTTCATTGTTGAAGGCACTGCAAAATTTCTCCCAACTAAATTACAATATTGTATCAATAACATAATGCATGCTCTAAGTATTTTTTCCACATGAATTACAATACTGGGATTTGTGAATAGCTATGATAAACCAGAAAATATAGTGTGTACTACATAATTAGAACACAGTCAGTGTTCCAGATTCCATCACAATCAAGGTATGTCAAGACTAATGAGCATGATAATGGCATTTCTTCTAGGTTGGGAATGGTTCAAACTTCATATCTGAGGTAGCATAACATAGAGCTGAAATATTGCACTTGTTAAGTTGTATGAGGTGGGAAAATGGAGGTAAGATATGATAGAAGGTTGCCATTGAAAGTAGGAGATTTGGGTTGGATAGATTTTTCTCAATCCTTTGAGGATGCATGTGTGCCATTTTCTAATTTTTCTTCCTAATAATATTTCTCAAGACTTAAATAAATCCTATACTAATAAGTAATAGGCTATGTGCTTGAAATTTGTATGCTATCCAATACAGTTTCGAGGAGTACATTTAGTCTCTAATACTCATTTCCTACCAACATCATTGTAAGATCCTAGAGGTATGCCTAGATTTGAAATACAATCTTTGTTGTGAATTCAATATTTTTTTTAAATACACAGTAAGCGTCGCTATGGAGACATACTGGTGTTGTTATAGAGACACAGTGATGTTTCTATAGCGACAGATCATTGCTTAGTCGCTTCTAAGTTGTGACAAACTGTCATCGCTATAGAGACAACTCGACGTCTCTATAACAATGATAGAATGTTGCTCTAACGATGGAAAAGGAATTAGGCATTTCTTACTTGCAACATACTTGTGTACCTATAGCAATGCATTGGTGTTGTTATTTTGACAACTGTACATATCTATAGAGACGACTATACATCGCTCCCACAACGCAATATGACTTAGTCGCTTGATTTTTCCACAATATTTTGTCGCTATAGTGACTCCAAAACGTAACTCCAACGATTCAATATAACTTAGTCGGTTGATTTTTCCACAAGATTTCGTCGCTATAGCGACTCCATGACGTCCCCCTAGTGACACAATATGACTTAGTCGCATGATTTTTCCACAATCTTTCGTCGTTATAGCAACACATAAATATCGCTATAGTGACACCTATAGGTTTTTGAAGCAAAGGCCACAATCACCACGTGTCATCTCTATTTTGTCGCTATATCAACGGAATATTCGAAGTGTGGCTAATGGAACAATAATTTTTCCACAAAAATTTGGGCTCTTATTCGTCGCGGTAGTGACACAAAAGTGTTTCTATAGCGACGATTTGTCGTGGGAAAAATGTTCACATGTTCTAGTGATCATTAAACTTGCTTGGACCAACTAACATAAGAATAGATGTGATGAGACTATGGTCCTAGGTGTAATATTGTTCTAACAATTTATCCTAGTGAACTACTTACAGAGACTTCCCCCGATCACCTTGCAAAAAAAATATAGAAAACCCTACATAAATGAAACCAATAGACTAATGAAAAAAACATAATAATAAAACATATTGCTCACATTTAATTTGTGCAGTTATAATGAGGTATAACTACTGCATAGAGGAGCCATCAACATCATGACCTATAGTCTAGTGATCTACTACTAGAGACTTCCCTTGATCATCCTGTGACAAAAATATAGAAAACATTACTGAAGTGAAACCAATAAACTAACGAAAAAACATAATAATAAAACATATAGTAGAACACATTGCTCATATTTATGTACAAATACATTGAATTTTAGTTGTCATGTCAAAGCAAAGGGTGGTGTCTTTCTTTGATCACCCTACCACATCATTAGAACCATATTCAAGTATTAAAAAAAATTCTTAAAGTAAAACATGAATGAGATTTTACAGTGAATAATAAAAATAAAATATTAGAGTAATTAATAATTAAACAAACTTATTACTAAAACATATTGTTGATCATAGTTATGTGCAATTACATTGTTGTTTACTTGATGTGTGATATTTTACCATGATTGATAGACATAATATATTAGAGTCATTAATTATAGGTTGGGTAAAATTGTATACCTACCAAGAATCTAGTAGTAATGTTTTTATCTAATCGATTCAAATTGTAATCGATCAGCAACTCTACCCCTGTAGCTATTGATTTTATGGAAAATATGAATACACAGTTTTCATGCCCCTCAAATATGCAATTGGGTTGCTTATTTGTTGACCCAAGTTTTGACATACTCCCTGCAATTCTCCCTATTCCTTTTGGACTTCCGTCAATGTACAAGTCGCTCCTTTATTTTGATCTGTGTATTTTAGTTGTAAATATTTTGCAGACACTCTGTATATGTGCATACTTTGTGTATATTAGACCAGCTACATCCAATCATTGTAATTGTAACATGTTGCTACATACTTCATCAATTTAGTATATCTTTCATAACAAACCTTTATTCCATCCATTCAAAATAACCCCAAACCATGTAATGACGATGGTGCAATCTGATATATCCTCTTGTTTAGACAAAAAATTGTGATTACTTGAGGAGTATCCTTGGGTACCCATTGTTTCACTAGTTGTTTGAACCTCAAGGGCACCTTTATATATCTTATGGTCTCATCATCATAATAACATGAACCCCCTTCAGTGAGAAAAAATTCCATGTATTTATGGATTTTTCTTCAAATATTTTGACCTCTAGTTTATCTCCCTCTTTTAGAACTACTAGATGTATCAATTTCCTCTAGTCTTATTGAACTTTCCTTGCTCGAGGAAGACAGATATGACAAATATTTGTTTGGTTGTACCTACAAGCCATTGTATGAGAGAAATAGTTAGTGAAAAATCCTAGAAGGGTACAACATAGCGAAACACGATTTTGAAAGGAATTGATAAAGATAAGAAGTATGTCATCTTACGTAGTCTCTTTTATCATATGTCTACACAAAATTTCAGAAAACTTTCTTGAGCAATGTAGGAATTTAACACAAGAATGAAAATAACATGCATGGCATAATTTGGAGACAAATTTCACAAGGTATTTAATACATAGCGACCGAAATGCTAGAACATTTTTACCTTGGATCTACCCCCTTACTTCACCTTTACCTTATGTACTTGTCATAATAATATATTTGTTGAATTAATAGAGGTTTCTAGAAGAATAAATACTTAGTTTTTTCCAAATACTTCCATCTTCTTGAGAGATGAAAATTTTTCCCTAAACTAAGAAATTTTACAAAATTGTGATGTTGAAGTCGACCACTTGAACATTGTTGCTTTAATTTTGTTGGGGTAGGTTGAGGTAACTACCCTCAACATTCTCCCCTTCCTCACACGTCTTTCCATTTCAATGTTTAGTGATATTTGCATACTAGGGGGACATATATGTGAATCCCTCCCCTATTTCAGTTCCCTGACACCTAATGTAGGGACACAATCATAATTACATTTATAGTATCCATGATCATAATTACACAATATTTGCATAAGTAAAAATTGCATGTTAGAAAATTTTCCACAAGAAATAAATGCATGTTTATTTGATCACATTAAACAAACTCCTAACAAACTAATAATTATCTACTTGTCATCCCTAAACACAATCCCATTCCCAATGAACACCATAGACTAACATAATATGGTACCTGCAACAATATAGTCCCAAAACATTCCAGAGACTTAGCAATTCCACATCACAAGCTTGGTCATATGTAATGTCCATTTGTAAACTTAGTTCAATTTAGTTGATCATTTGGTGCTACATTGTTATGAATTACTAACCACTCTATTGTTGGAGTCTTAAGAGAATAGTGGGACTTCTAGATTCCTTGGCACCCCTTGCTCCACCCCATTTTGTGATCTTGGACATTCCATTTCTTAATTAACTAATCTTAGCAATTCCACATCACAAGATTGGCCATATGTAATGTCCATTTGTAATCTTAGTTCAATGAAGTTGATCATTTGGTGCTACATTTTTACGAATGACTAACCACTCTATTGTTGGAGTCTTAAGAGAATAGTGGGACTTCTAGACCTTGGCACCCCTTGCTCCACCCTCTTTTGTGATCTTGTACATTCCATTTTTTAATTAATTTATCTTATCATAATAATGGCTTCCTGTAAGACTTTATAATCATTCAAATAGGCCTTTGAGCATCCAACTCTAGTTTAAACAAACAATAATACATAATTGTGGCAATGTGGTAAAAGAGAATCAATGAATGGCCTTATGTCTTCGATATAAGTGCTATCCAAGATAGCCATCTTTTTTAGCCCTTGTCCCAAGAAAAGTGGGGCTTCTAGATTCCTTGGCGCCCCTTACTCCACCCCATTTTGTGATATTGGACATTCCATTTCTTAATTAAGTGATCTTATCATAATAATGGCTTACTATAAGACTTTCCAGTCATTCAAATAGGCCTTTGAGAATCCAACTCTAGTTTAAACAAATAATAATATATCATTTTGGCAATGTGGTAAAATAAAATTGATGAATGGCCTTATGCCTTCGAGATTAAGTGCTATCAAAGATAGCCATCTGTTTTATTCATTAAATTACCTCATGTATGAAAGTATTCTTTGCCAAATAATTTTTTGAAAAAGGGGGGATTCATGCCAAACTACATTCTTTTCGTTGAGGATGTCCAAATTGTTTGTGAAACAAAAACACATTTGCATTGATAGGTTCAATTAGTCAAGTTGAAATTGTTTGGATATGCAGTACCAAGTTTCACATATTCTCTGGAACACATGGTTATGAAATCCTACAGACTTCAAGTGCATTGACTTTATGATAGAGACCATAAGGAATAGGTATGCTAATTACGTGTGTAGCATTTTGAATGTGGTGTTCCACAAGTTTTTGCGAGTGAATTTTTATTTAGAGCGTTGACACTTGTGGTAGCTAGCATAACTTTCTTAGCAAGTATATTATGTCAAGGAAACCCATTTATTTGACAAAAAAAATCATTGTCTTACAAGTGATCCCTATGAACTCAATTTATCTTTGTTGTCAAGGTTAGTTAATTTGGATTTGAGTTTGACTCTTCATCGAGGAGTCAAACTTGACATAGTTGAGTTTGACCATTAATTGTTTACACCTTGACTTGTGACTAACTTGTGTTATGCATTACTTGAAGGGTACTTATTAGTCGGTGCAAAAATTATATTGGAGAATATAAATGCATAAAAGGTAAAGGAAAACCCTCCTTTTTTTAATAGGTTGACCTTTTCACACTTTGTCATTTGACCTCCTTGATTCATTTTCCATGTTAAGTTTTTCAATGTTGCCTCCATAGTTATTGGGAAACTATATAGGTCTCAGTTAATTAATAATATGCTATTTTTTCTACCTCCATCTGCATCTCCAATTTGAAGAGTATTAATGTCTTTAGTATAAGAATACTTAAAATCCCATGAGAATCCAAATTTAAGTTAATAAAAAATAACTCATAATTGCATGACAATGTAATAAAATAAATCAATTATTGGCCTGAGATTGATTAAGAGATTTATAGGATAGACACTTTTATGTGACCTTATCCCTCTTCATACAAAATTTGCCTATGCAAATTCAAACAACAAGCTGGGAGTGGGAATCATCACGGTCCCCTACATACCCAGGGTTCCATCTAGTGGTTACCCCTCCATTATGAACGCCCAAATAAAGTATTCTCCAATCTAACCGATGGTTTCACCAAATTGAGGAATCAATAAATAAACATGGCAGACCTAAAGAGGGGGACAAGGAAAAATGAAGGGATAGGAAAAAGGGAAAGGGGGCATCCTTGAATCCATGAAATAGTTGTAGATTGGAGAGGCACTTTCCATGATAAGTGTTAAATCCATTTATTTTTTGTTTTCATCTATTGGTTCCAAAGGTTTGAGGTCGTATCAAGTTCCATTTTTAATTTTCAAAAGATTTCAAGCACTTAAGTATATTTGGGTTCAAGGCTATTTTTGCAAGAGATGAGTTTCCTACTATATCTTTGTTACCTAGTGTAGGGACACAATCAATCATAATTAGCGACAAAATTAAAAAAAATTAAAGGAATTAAACAGGGTTTACAAATGCACATAGTAAAGACGTCGCGAGGGTCTCCTCTGCAACTATGTGGTGTGGTCTACTATGCTCGGTAGTGTGTTCTCCTATATTATCCTCAACTCGGTCGCATGAGGGTCAGTGTACTGCATCCAAATAAAAAGGAGGTGAGGTCAAGAAAGAGTGCTATCCTTAACCCGATCGAATTCAACTTGTTTTGTTGGCTAGCTTTGATTTGTCCTAATAGCTCGAGGTAAATAAAGGTTGGTAAAGACAGGTGGGTTGGTAGCAGTAGCTAATACTACTTCAATAATGCAAGTAGGGAACCAATAACAGTTTGATATCTGCATCCAAATTGAAAGGGCACCACGCAGGGTTTCAAAAATGGTTTTAGGGTTTATATATATATATATATATATATCCCAAGGGGATAGCTCAAGTGGTTGAGTGTTGTAAGTTGTGAGCAGAAGGTCTCGGGGTCATATCCTTGGGTGGCTAAACATTTCTATATAAGGGCCTCACTTGATTTCCCCATCGGCTTAGCTTTGTAATCAGAGCGAATGGGGTGCAGCCCCTTCGAGTGGGCCCCCTGTGATTTCTTCCCATGTACGTAG